>VWZZ01002565.1:5186-22031 GCA_013399095.1 Psophia crepitans | reverse complement strand
GCTCTCTGCAGCTTCCTGAGGAGGTGGAGAGGGAGGTGCTGAGCTCTTCTCCCTCATGTCCAGTGTCAGGACATGTGGAAATGGTTCAAAGCTGTGCCAGGGGAGGTTTAGACTGGGTATTAGGAAGCGTTAGAGGGGATCAAACCCTGGGACAGGCTTCCTAGAGAGGTGGTCGATGCACCAAGCCTGTCAGTGTTTAACAGGCATTTGGACAATGCCATTAACAACAGGCTTTAGCTTTTGGTCAGCCCTGAATGAGTGTGGCAGTCACACTAGATGATCATTGTAGGTCTCTTCCAACTGAAATAGTTCTATTCTATTCTATTCTATTCTATTCTATTCTATTTCATTCCGTTCTGTTCTGTTCTGTTCTGTTCTGTTCTTATTGTATAAACATAGTAATAGTATATTAATATAACTAAAATCTAATAGTACCATATAATATAATGACAGGGGTTTGAAAAGATATAACATATTAACAGTAAGACTACAAGCAGCCAAAGGTAACGATACAAGAACACTGTTCTTACGAAAACTAATTACAAGATGCTAACTTCAAATTGTTACTGAAATATTTGGTAGGAGGAGTATAATTTCGGAAAAAGCAGCAAAACAAAAGCCAGGAGGTAAAGTTGAGATTAGAACTCATATATAGATATCTAATGACAGGACATGTCATCTTGAGAAGATCATTGATTCCCAGTGAAAGTTTCAAGGGAGTCAAGCACTCATTGGCCCTTGGTGCTGCCAAAGCATTGGACTACTGAAGAAGATAAAGAAAAGTAGGCCTGTAGATGTTTGCTGAAAGGATATCTGTTAAGTTTCCTTAGGTATCAATATTCAATAAATTACAGCTCCTACCTAGCTTTTTTTAGAGATACCTGAAGATGCAGGCAGTCACTGTTCCCTCTCCTTGGTACCATCTATCTCCAACTTTATTAATTCACCTCGCAGCCTTTAGCTACCTTCCTTGATATGACCTTTGATCTTTACAAAAAAACAATTGCAATGAATCTTTCAATATTTCGGTCCGTCATCACCAGGACTTCCTACTCAGAGAAGTACTTGTTTTGGTGATGAAAGCAATAAAGCAAAAACATAGAGATCAGCTCTCTGAAAATCCTTCTGACATCCACAAATGCTAGTGTTTTGTAAGCTCTGAAATATATTGATTCCAGAGATACACATCCAGGAGCATAGCAGTTTATTATTATCTCTTCTTTGCTATTGCTGCTGAATGATGTCTCCCAAGCCGCTGCATACATAAAACAATACATATGTTTCACCTTTAAAATGGTTTATCTTTGTGTCTTAACTTTTAGCTTTCTCAGGAGAAACCATATATATTACGAGATTACTTCATTCTTCAGAACCAGAGAAAATTTTAAACAAATATCTTGAGTCTGTTATCACACACTCTGTACTAAAAGGAGCATTTTATAAAAACCAAGCTCAAACAAAAATCCATATTTTCTTTCTCCAATTGTATTTTGTGAATGTCAATCCAGCTCCTTTTCCAGGATACAGTTAGGTGCCATAACTTCAAAGGAGAAATATCTGAAGAACAGTAGAATTCTTATTTTTTCTCAAAATGTAGATGCAGGAAGATTTGGTTTACTGTTTACAGGTGAAGCCTGAGAGAAGGAAACCCATGCTGATTTGTTTTTTGAACTAACCTTGACACATACCTAGGGAGAACTAACCTTGACACATAACTAAGGAAACAATGATACTTGAGTTGGAATCTACTTTAGAGAAACGTGAAATGCAAAAGAAAAGACAAAAGTGAGACAGAAAAGTACCTTCTTACAACATCTTCTCCATTCCAACATGGGAGTCCATCGGCAGCTGCCAATTCATTAGCGCACAGCTGATCAGCCAGGCCGCCGTAAAAGGCTCTGTAGACCCGGAGGTGGCTGATAAATTGTCTGCACGGGGGAACATGGGAAATAATTGACGGTGTCAATCAATAATATTAGGTAGCATTGCTGGTTTGTGTTTCTATAAGAAGATAAAGAGTGTGCTTATTCTATCACTCTCCATTGGTTCCAACGATTTTTTTTAAATCAATTTGTCAATTTCCTGTTAGATAAGTTTGATTCTTTCAGATATATTTCAGTAGTTTACAAAGCTGATACTCCCACTGGTCAAAGTTAAAAAAAATATTTTCCTCCATCCTGAAATTTTCTTGCATGGTTGTGATACAGTTTGCAATGTTACACTTGTATAAACATATAAAAAATGTTTTTTAAAAAAAAAAACATAGGAAACAAACCAAAAAAAGATGTGCATCAATAAGCGATCTATTTTTCAAAAGTGCTATCAACTAGTCCCCTACACAGTGTTAAAAATACTACAAAGAGTACTTGTTAAGAGTTATGGAGGAACTCAAGATTTAGGTAAGATGGTTTAAGATGTAGTTGTTAAATATTTGGTGGATATTTAAATTATTGTCTAAAAAATGACATCAATTTTATCACGTGCTGTGTTGGTAGGTTAGAAATTATGTATTGATATTTTAAATAATTGTCAAGACACCCAGAGCTAATGATAAGGTTTTGTACTTAAAACAAATAAATGACTTTTTAGTTAATACGTTTTTAACTGGATTGTGATATTTATGTTTATAAATTGTTTGCTTATGTATTGAAAATATCCTCCCAGGACAGCCATTCCTGCTGTGAAAAAATATTTATTCATTGTGGTTTAGAACATCACACTGTACTGTGACCTGCAGGCACAAAGAAAGGCACCAGCAAATGATGTACTCATTGCTCCGTAAGTCAGCAAGCTTCATTTTATGTTAACTTCTTGTATGGTGTCTGGAGTTGGGAAAAAAAAGGCAGAAATACACTATACATTTCCCTATATTTATAGAATATAGGCCTAAAATGTCATAAGGAATTAGATTGTTAAGTATTGCTTAATCCAAATTAAAAGAGATAAAACTTGAGTGATTATATACAGTCTGCCATTTAAAAAACCACATGTTCTTTCTTGTAATTGTAGGGAAAATATTTTACACAAATGATGGTGATTTAGATTTTATTATCCCTATTAAATGTGATGTGAGTGCCCGAGTAAGTCTAAAATGCCAGTTCTGAAAATCTTGGGTAGGGTAAATTTTAACTAGGCATCATCTAATTGCCTAGGTGCAATATATTTTAAATATATAAGTATGATTCATCCACACTCTCCCAGCCATGAATAGTCATCTTGCATTTCTCCATCCCCAAAATTGCACCACATGTGCACAGTATGTTTGCAATTTTCCTCCATTTCCCATTGAGTGGGATGGAGTTTGATTTTGTCTGTGCTTTGGGTTTACATTCTGGATGAAAATGAGTGTTTAGAGAGTCCTCTCAGAGTACATAGTTGGAATTTCTTCTTCTGAACAATCAATCCATGTATAATACAGAAATTGAAATAAATACAGCTACTGTAATATCTTGCGACAAACCCCATTCTAAGAGAAAGGTCATTCAGTTTATTAGTAAATACATCCTGAGGCAAAGCCAAAATTAATACAGAAGAAATAACTGATGTCAGCCCCTGTTGAAGTCTGACCAAAGTAGTTAAAAGGGCAGATGGTATGAATGTCAATTTTCACATCATCATCTTCTAGACCAGATAGCATGTAATTATAGGCAGCTGAGCACAAATGTGCAATTACAGTCAGTGGAAGCTGCAGACACTTCTTATCTGTTTATTTGGAAACGTTTGGGTTTTTTTTTTACAATTTTATTCTTCATGGTGAAAGCTGTCTGCAGTGTCAAGTTCTGAAGGAAAAAGCATTATGTACTTTCAAGTTTTTATGTTACTATGGAAGGTTTTGCTTAGAACTTTTTAAAATTAATCTGACGACTGTTGGTGTCAAAAGCACGGAGGAATTTCCTTTTCATTTTTACCACACAGTACTAGAAAAAAACAGCTTAGGTCTGACGGTAAAAGTAATTTAGGAAAAGTTCAGGCAGTGGCAGTTCAACATGTACATTAAAATATAAACTTTCGTCTGGAGATGCATTTGAAAAACATCAGGAAACCCCGGAATGCTCAGGAGTCACACTTTTTTTGTTCATTTGTTTTTCCTCAGATAACTGTCATCGATCAAGTCTACAGAGTTTGGGCAAAGCCTATTCTCCTCTGCTAAAGCCTGTGAAAGTTGCTGAGAGCAACCTGCTGCCAGAAGTACGCGGGAGGTAAATAAAGTGGAGTTAGACTTGGGGAACAGCACTTCTTAAAAGCACTTCTTAAAAGCAGGCTGCCAGCCTGCCAGTCGCTCTTCCATGTGAGGAATTGTTACAGTTGCCATGGGAATACAAAGTGACATATAAAGCGATTATGACTAATAAGGAAGGAGGTGATCCAGGAGGCAGCAAATGAAGATGGTATCAACTGTGAAGCTGTTAAACAGAAATCTGTGTCAGTGGATCTCAAACTTCCTCCCCACCCACCTTTTGGTGTAGCGCCTGTTGGATGCTGTAAAACGCTTTCAGCATCCAAGCAGGGGGAAGTCACAGGACAACAACATTGCTTTGTGCTGCTCACTGCTCCTGACAGTGAGCTTTTCTTTTGGACAACGTCCCTGAGGTCAATCCACACACCACTTGCTTTGAAACATGGAGCAGTCCTGGATTAAGTCAGATTTTAAAGATGGTTTCATGTTTGCAGAGTGCTAGAAACTCGAAAACATCAAGAACTTGCTTAGCTATACAAAACAGAGAAAATGTGCCTGTATAATGGGTATTGCCTGATGAACTTCTGGCTGGCTAAAGAAAACTTGTTTTGCATCTCTTTCCCTTCCCAAAATGTTCTCCAAATCCTGTGTTTGGTAGGTTTTATGTTTTTCTTCACTATTCTGGAGTAGGACCTTACACTAACTGGAATTGCCTGCTTTTCAAGCTCAGAGGCACTTTTTCTTCTCCAGACATCAGGAGCGAGCAATTATCCCCTGCAATTCTCTCACTTCAGTTTCCTTCTGCACTACAAACTGAAATAAAATGAAAAATACTTTTCTGCATTTTAGCAAACACTGTGACAGAAATTAAATTTCTGATTTTAACTTTGTACTGTATTTGCATAATAGGGCCTTCAGTTTCAAATGTAATACTATCCTTGCTCCTAACAATGCAAACACCTCTTACAGTCATTAAAGACTTGATTCATCTGTCCAAAGGTAGACTGGCCTTTGAGATGCTCTCAGCTGCCCAGGATATCTGCAGAAGGCTGTAATGTATGACACAGCTGACAGGACACCTGCATCCTTCTTGGCAGCAGGAGATCAGCTGAGATACCCCAGGGTATCTTCATGTGGCTCTGGATGTTGTATGGGCAGCTGAACTGAGTCCTCCTCTCCACAGAGTACAATGGCAGTTTAAACACCGAGCTCATAAGCAGTTAGGCAAATTTTACACTGCAATGCTCAGCCAGGTACAAGCCAAATCTTCCAAGCCTTTGCAATCACCTGAATTCACTATATACTAGCAAAAGAGCCAGAGAAAAACATTCCGCTGGACTTGCTTGAACAAGGATTTCAAGATTTAGCCCTAAATGCTTAGTGGTCTCATCTTCAACAGTAGAAAGGTATGTAAGAACAATCACTCATTATTTTCTGTCTGACCAATTTGTACAAATAGCCTTCTGATAAAAGTCACCATCACTTCTTGACAGATTTAATAATGCCTGCTGATGTGCAAGTTAAATGTAATTTGAAAACTTACACATAAAGACAGAGCTAACGTTCATATTTTACCATTGCTCTCCACTCTTTTAAATACTTTAAACCACACCAAACGACACTGGTCATATGTCCACTACTTCAGAAAACACAATTTAGACACGAAATTATCCTTTCCAAATGTAACAGAGCAGATTGTGTTGCTGAAATGTTTCGTTCTTTGCAGTCTTCATTTATTCTCTAGTAACGCATGCCATTGCCTTGAATATAATCTATTCTGTTGTAAAATTAATAGCTTACTTTATTCTTTCTTTCTGGCTGTAAAACTAATGTCTTACTTTCTTCTGTTGGTGAGGGTTTCTTCGCTGTCTCTTGAGAACATCTTCAACCCTTGATTATCTTTGTTCTGATCAAAGAAACAACCTGGAGACTGCGTAGGCTTCCTTATAGGAGGACCACATACCTTGTTCACCTACAAGGAAAAAAAGCCACAAGAAAAGGAAAGAACACATGTAAACAAAATTTATTATGCCGCTCAATTCAGTTTAAGTCCATTTTAATAAGATATAAAATTCTGTGGACATTTTGCTAACAAAAGTATCAATTATCATACTTCTCAACACTATAGCCATAATGAACACAGTAAACACATAGTCATTTCATAGTAGGAAAAATCCCAAACAAAATTATTGCTTTTGAGGGAACATCAGGTGTACAAGCAAGTCACTATATGCACTTTATTGATTTTGGTTCTTTTTCTTCCAGGTATATTCTATGCAAAGAGTAACAGTAACCTCAGAGAAGACGATGTGTTGTGAACAGTGGCATATTTCCTCTTTTTTTCTGTAATATACACCAATCACCTTTTTAATATGCATTGAACTTTGTGATTTCTTTCAGGGTTGATGAATTATTAAGGTATGTTTAGCACAGTTACACAGAGCATATAGGAACAGTTAGCATGGTGGAAACTTGGATTACAACTTTGCAAGATGTAAATTTAATGATCCAAGATGTAAGTTTAATGATTCGGACCATAGATGTTGAAAATATCAAGGGATTTTATATGTCTGGCTTTCTGATCTAGATGTCAATAGAAACAAATTCATCTCAACTCCTTTATCTTCTTGTAAAATGTGATACTAAGCATTTTGTACTACAGAGGATATCAATTCATGTTCATAGCTCATTATTCTTCCTAGTCACTGAATAAAGATAATTAGGGCCATACATATTTATCAAATAAATGCATGCTGGGGATCACATCAGACAAAATATTAAGCAGACTGAACAGCACATATTTTGTGTAAGCTAGCACACATGCACTACTGAAAAACTAATACTGTCTGTGGTTTATGAAAACTTGGTGTCAATAGGGAGTCAACTTTTTTAAAAGAAAAAGGGAGCGGAGATCACTGTTGGCTCTAAGACAAGGATCTAATTTTTGAAGCAGGAACATATTCAAAATGCTACCATGAGAAAGAGGAAAGGATGCATATGTTACACAACACGGATTACTGCTGCCTTTTCCATTTTATATCCCCAAATTTAAGAAGAGAGAAAGCAAATAAATCTCATGTTTTGAGTTACCGTCACACATTAAAGAGAAAAGTGCAAGTCTTAGGCACTACTTTTCCAGCTAAGAATGCTGTAGTGTTACTTAAGAAATACATTTAAAATTTAAAATAAAACAAACATATCTAATTTTGATGAGTTTCTTCATTGCTGTGCATGGTCTAAGTGGTGACAATGAAAGACTCATTGAATGTTCTTGCTTAGGCCAGCCAAAAGAAGAAAGAATCAGCATTATTACCACATATGAATAAGCGTTCACCTTACGAATTGAAAGTGAGGGTAAAGCTGAAAGTGACAAGACTTGTTTTGGCTGCAACCCACATGTTTTAATTTAGGCATCCAAGATATAGTTTGAATCAGATTCAAATGAGGTGCATGAATTTACCTGCAAGATAGGTGTCCCTAGACATACGGCTAATGTCCTTTAAGGAACTTAACAGGATATACTTTAAACATCACTTGAAGCGTTCACCTCACCATTTCTTCACAAAGGTAACGTCTCCTTGGACAGCATCTTACATTTGTTCTTGTCCTCAAATTCAATTTCAATCCTCCCTCACACTTTTTCCACTATTTCTCCCAAGAGCTCTTCTTCAGAGCACATTACCCAACACTCTCCATCAGCTAAGACTCCCATTTCCTCCCGTGAGTCTCTACACTCTTCTTAAACTTCACCCACCCTTGTGCGAGTCTGCTCCTTCAGTGCCGCATTTCGCTAGCCTCTGCTATCCCATCAGCCACCAATATAATGCAGATCTAGCAGAGAAAAAAATGCTTTTGTCCTTTTACTCTTCTCATGTTGTTCATATTCTCTCATGCTCACTGATGTGACACAGGGAGCATTATGGCTATGATCAGCTTTTATGACAAAGCAACGGGTGGTTTGGGTTGCCTCAGTTCCAGGTTGCCATAAGCAAGGGTTTAGCAGACGGTGAGACTCAGAGCCCAATGTCTGGGAAGGAGGCTCTGTCTCAAGACAGGCATGGATTAGGTGTGTAGGTTGCTGTAGGTCACCTAAGGCCTTGCATATCTGAAAGTGGCACCTCAGCTGTCCCGGCACTCTCTGCATTGCAGGGTGGGAGCCTGTGAGCGGAGGGGAAACATGGTAGAGATGAGTCACTGGCTAATACAGGCCCAAAGCAGATGATTATCAGTCCTTTGGGTCAGGGGAAAAGAAAGGAAAAAAAAATCAAATTAATGAGTAAATAAATAAATAGGTTCCAGGTAGAGTAAATTGGAAAAACCCTGTGCATTCAGTTCCATAGGAAGGCAAGAGAACCCACAGCAATCTGTATTTCTTGAATTTACAATAAAATCTCATTATATTTTACTCTGACTAAAATGAACAAATAAAGAAAATCAGTAATTTTTACAGTTATAGTGGCTTGGGATATGGATGATATTTGGTTTATAAGTATTATACAGTTGTTTCAAAGCACTGTCTAATGACCTTTCTCACTGTTTATTCTCTTTGAGTGAATGTCTCAAGAAATGCATTGTGCAACACTGGGAAATTTGCATTCCCTGATGCATTTAAAAATAAACTTTAGTTTCAAATATAAAATCTTTCTTAAAAAAATTAATCTTGGGTAAACTTTCTCTACATAAATAGCATAAAAATCTAGTCATTATCTAAAATGTCTTTTTAAGAACCGATTTTTTTTCCAAAAGCCGTTTTTGGAAGATTGTGAAAACAACATTAGTTAAAAGTGTTTGTAGAGCACCACGTACACTGGTGGTACTCTGCCATTCACACAAAGAAGTGCATGACAGTAACCATAGTGCTGAGAACTCAGTCCTGTTAGTGACAGCACCAGCTCTCACAGCTGAAAGTTAGCTCACCAACCTTCAGCAAAACCACTGACTTCTTCGGACACAGCTTCTGCAGGATGAGCTACTTCAGCATGTACAATGACGTTGCCATCATCTCTGTTACCTTTCTCCCAACCCTGCTGCCTCAGCCCCTGGGACCATTGACTGACTGACTGGCTTTGTGTGGTGTTGGTTCTTTCTGTGTTTGGTGCATCAAACTTGCATCACTCACCCAGCTGAACACAATCCATCTCTTTCTAACTGTTCACCAGTGGCTGTCACTTTTGCGTCACGTTTAAACCGTTAGCTGGATATGCATGTCAAATGTACGTTTGCCGCCCTCACTGTCTCAGTCTTCGTCACCCGGTTTCTTCAGTAACCTTGTGCCCATGAAAAGGTCATACAGTCTATTCTAGCCATCAGCGCCTGTTCAGTCTGTGTGCCAAATCATTTAGAACCAACATGTCAGTATCTCATTTCCCAATGCAGGGCTGATGACAGTCTCAAAACTAGATAAATACACTTCCCATAATAATGCCTGCCTTTTTTTGAGGCATTCTTCAGGTCTCCAGGAATGAGCACACAGTGTAAGTTTAATGCCACTTAGCTGTATTTCCCCTGTTTTCTGAAGGACCATGACTATATATCCATTAGACACCTTGTTTCTTAATTTTTAGTCTTTGGGCTGCAAAACTAACCTTCAAAGGAAGAATTTGTTCAGTGCTATTACTGCCAGTCTTGAGAGACATAGACTGGAATCACAACTTTGATTGGAAGGCTCTCATCACACAAATTACCATTTTGCAGCAATATCTGATCAGCATGTATTCTTACTATTTTCCAGTTTCACTGAAAGGGCATTCCCACTGAACATTTCCACAAACTGAGCATTTTTCTTGGTTTCAGACACAAAATCCTAAAAGAGAGTACAAAACAATTCTTAAAAGGAACAGAAAATACCCTGAGAAAAGTGAGATTGAAAAATAACCAGAAATATCATTCAGGAGACAATTACACATCTCACTGAATTTCAGGAAGAATTAAAGGCTGCTATAAAATTTTAAACCAGACAAGCCTCAGCAACTTACTAGGGTTTTTTTGTTGTTTGGGTTTTGGTTTTTTGGTCAAATGTTCTTAAATACTGCACAATATTTAAGGGCATAAAAGAAACCTCAGAAAACTGTAAAACTCCTGATTTTCACAGTTCAGACAAACCTATTGTCATTATACTCAGCATGCTGTTATTATGCACAATTTGTATGCCACAGTATGATGACTGGGTTAATTAAAAGCTCTTGTAATAACCATGCAGTTAAATTGCAATTAGTGCCACACATGAACTTTATGGCAGTTTGATTTTTGCATGGTGCAATTCCATAGAATGCCTATTTATAGTTACTTACAGTTTGGAAAACCAGAGCGTCATAAACCTTTACATTTACACAGGACTGGACAATGATGTGAGCATCATAGCAATAATGGTGGGATACTGCCCTCTAAGTTCACATGCTCAACAGGAGAAATCAGTTACACTTGGGGTGTTTTTTTTTCCCCACTATAGAAATGTTTCTTTTTGACCTCAGCATTTCTACTGAAATGATTTTACATCAAACGACTGAAGCAAACTGAACGCACAGTCCTGCAGTGCACTTTCGAACTAGATATGCCAAGTCTCAGTGATTAACTATGCTGTAATCTGTAAATGCTGCCACTGTGCCAGGAATCCTGAGACACCCTGCTCCTCTTTGGGTCATAGGCTGTTGTGAAATACACCAAGATGAGCATCTTCCAGTCTCGCAGTGTGTGTTGTCTGCCTCACTAGCTCTTACCGCTGTGCACAGAATAACAGGGAAGAAAACAGTTCTCTGGATACAAAACCTCTTGTGCTTAAACTCAGCTCTAGCTGAGAACCAGAATCAGAAGTCTGAAAATTGCTCTTTTTTTACATTTACCTGTTTCATGCTTCTTTTGTAAGTTTAGCAAGCACTGCAAGTTTTTGATACATATACATCCAGGATTTCCTGCAAATGGGGTATATGTCAAGTTTTCACTAGGCCGCGATGCAGTCTCCCAGACCTGTAAGCTGTCAGTGCGGCCATAGTCCACCCAGGCATTTAAAACTGCTTTCAACTAATCCATGCTTCAGTTAGTGATTACTCTGGTGGCTACTGGTTCTAGCTAGCAGATCACAAATTTGCCACCACTCCTTACAGTTAAATCCTCTCAAACACTCATAAGCAAATGGACAGCTGAAGTCTACTAACTCTAAAACAAAGTTAGAGCGAGATGGCAGGGATGGACTGATTGAAAATACAGTTGTTACAAAAAAACCCCTGTGCTTAAGGGAATTTTATTTTCTACGAACACACAAGTGAATACTTTCTTCGAGACACAGATTCTTGATGAGTCACAAGCATTTCCAGCAACAGATTACTTAATCAAACTACCCAGAATATTCATGCAGAAAAACAATGGATTAAAAGTTTATGAAGTTTCCTTGATTCACATTTAATCCTTGCAAGTGGATGTGTAATAGTCTCAGGAAGATGGCTGTGTGTTAGGCAGAGGAGAAAACGAAGACCAATACGTAACACTGTTTTTTGCACCCATTCTGCCAGTCAGCCCCTGCGAGCAGCACAGGGGAGGGCAGCTTCTCTGCCACCAGGCAACACGGGGGTCTGATCACCTAAGCAGGTGGAAATGAAGATTTCTCAAAGTAAGGTTAGCTTCTCCTTTTAAATTGTAACAATCTCCAGCTGAGGTCCTGCTGTAGGAGCCGACTTACCCACACACCTAGCGCTACTTTAACTGGTTTGTCCTCTTCTAGTCCAACCACAGGAGGGAGCACCAGCATTTCAGTATTTCCAGGCGCTTAAAGCAGGCTTGTAGCGCTGCTGCTTGTAGCAGTTGCTTATTTGATATCAAACTTCTGTTGCGAAGTAAAATGTATTTTGCCATGTGAGCGCATGCACATGTGCGTGGAAGGTTAAAATATTCCCTACTGAGACAAAATTCAAGTTCTTGGAAACAAGGAGAGCCAAGCATTTGGTACAACAGGGCAGTTTCCCTTCAGAACAGGAAAACGACTTTAATGAGTTGTCTTAGGAAAGAGCAGCAGAGTACCACCGGTGTTTACAACACAGGAAAATCATGCAGAAATAGCATATTATTTCCTTTATTTTCTTTGTAAATTTTGTGTTCTTTAACTGTGACTAGTTGTCTCTTTTCTCCATTGTAGCCTTGGGACTCTTAGTAATATGCCTTAGGCATCCAGAACTCCAAGCAAGCTCTGGAGTTAAAGCATCAACTTAAAAATTTGTAAGTTTCATACCTAGATTTAATCATTTCACAAAACTTGCAAGAGAAGTCCAAGACAACCTCAAAGGGGCAAACATTGTGAACAACAACCTCGAAAATTACAGAGAAAAACTAATACTTAGAATTATGCTCGCACAAATTATTAAACACTCAATTTATAATCATCTCCGCGACAAATCTTAAATGGACTTGCCAAATAATGATAAATCCAAAGCAATTTTATTCAAAATTGTAAGCGCAAGCTCAGGTGATACATGAAAAAGTGCATTTTAACTTTTCAAGTGAGAGAGAGTTGGAAGTAATTTCAAGCTCAAGAAATAACCAATCCAATTCAAAGCAGCCTTGTTAAATGTAACAGTTTGCCTCAGACCGAACCAGATGTCATTGAGCAAAGATAAATGCAAACTGCAGACACACAAAAGACAGACCTATCAGTAAAGCAGTAGTAGCCTCATCAGAAAAAAGCTGAGAGGATTACATATTGCAAAAAAAGGAAAATACTTTCATGTGATATGTAAATAAAAGTGCAGCTTGGAGATACTGAACGGATTATTCCACTGGCATCTAGCATGGCATCAGTGCCATTGCTGTACGCCTTTTTGGGGAAATCTACAGTCCAGATGGAGGACCAAGGAAGAGACAAAAATGCTAAGAGTTTGCAAACCATTTTTTTTTTAAATCAGCAATTTTTTATTTTACACAGTTTTGCAAAAGACTGCTGCCCAAGCTGTTGGATTCTCGGAGCCACAGTCCACGACTTTGATGTGACGGAGACTCGTATCCTCCTCGTATTACTCCATCTACCAAAACTAGCACTCCAGCCCAAGTTCTTGAGACTCTTTTCACATCTTGTCAGTTTTTAATTATCTCTGATTTCCTTCATAATTTTGCATGTTCTGATTGTAAAATAAAATCTAATAGCCCATTAAATATGAGTTACTTAATATACTTTTAATTTGTGTCTTCTGCTCTTTAATTACCAAAACCTTATATGCTATTAATTCTGCTGCTCCTTTCATGAGGGACTAACACTCAGCAAGTCTGGCAGTTAAAATAGTTCCTCCTTCTGAATGGGGGTGGGAGAGAAGGAAATGATTTTTTTTTTTAATGGCTTAATGTCAGGGGAAATCCTAATGTTCTCAGCCAAGTTACCCTGCAGCCAGAATACAGCACTGCCAGTTCAAACTCTTCAAAGGCAGTTCAACAAAACTGCTTCTTGTGAGAGGCTGCCAGCTCTCCCGATCCAAGTTTGCTTCAGTGGATGCCAAGGTGTTTCATTTGTGTTCAGCAAAAACACTCTGTGGTTCTCCTCTGAAAAGCAATTATATAAAACCGGCAGTAGCCATTTCCAAAGATCAGCTGCTTGTGTGTAGTTAGACTGATTTATCTATGCTCTCTAGCGGTTAAAATAGACTTTATTGCTCCTTACTTCTGTGTGCCCCGCAAGGACAGCTCTGTTGTACAGGACTAACATTGTGCCTTCTCGTCTGATACAGGCAGAACAGTTCGTTAAATTGTAAAAGTCTACCCAGGGTCACCTGTGTAAACCGAAAAAAATTCAGTAGGAATGTGACAGTCAGTGAAAGCAGAAATGGGGCTCTATAACCTTTATCAGGCATGTTACCCACTTAAAACAAAAAATACATTACAACTTACAACACAGAAAGAATTTGTGGAAGCAAAACAAGTTGGCTGCATCAGCATATCTGCACAATGTTCTTACACTTTGAGGCAGGCTGCAATTTATGTTCCAAAACTGCGAAGAGGAGAGCAGTTTTGTAAATAAGATCTGCAACAAAAGCTAAGTCAGCCAATAAAATCACGCACACTTGCATTATTTCATATAGCATGAGACACTGTCAAGAACTCTTAAGATAATGGGAGGGTCAGCTTTTCATGGGAATAAAGAATCAAAAACCATCTGAAAAAAAAAAAAGATGAGGGAAAACTCCACTACCTAGGTAGTCAGCATTTCAGCAAACCTAGGCCTTTCTCCCCTATTCCGCACTATATCTTTTAAGATTAGTGGTTTTCCTTCCTGTATCTGTATATTAAGAGTTTCAGTGCCTCTCCACCCTCACATTTGAAGCTGGACAAAGCAGTTTTCTTTGAAGAATCTTTTGTGATGTACAAGACAGTCATTTATGCATATACATCAATATCTTTTCAGAGACCAAAATAGTCTGAAAAAGTAATTTGCTTTAAAATCTCTGGATTTGCTCTCACAAAGTTTTTCTTTTCCAGTACAAATAGTTGGTAGCGATTTAAGGGCCAACTGAGTCAGCTCAGTAGTGAACACTTACTGGGTTTCACGAAGAAAAAGGAAGAGCAGAGAAGAAAGAATAGACCTACAGAGACTACAGAAAGGATTCTTAGTTGACTTCTTCCTTTACATTTCTTCGTGCCTTTTACTTGGCTTTGAGGAAGAAGTGAAAAACATCCTTTCTCCTATTTCTGCAAACGTGAAGAACCAGACCGCAGCATTTTCAGGCTCTTGGAGCATGTTCCTACCTTAGAATCATAAATCATAGAATCATTAAAGTTGGAAGAGACCTCAAGGATCATCTAGTCCAACCATCCCCCTACCAACTGTTACCCACTAAACCACGTCCTTCAGTACCACATCTAACATTTCCTTAAATACCCGCAGGGATGGTGACTCCACCACCTCTCTGGGCAACCCGTTCCAATGCACGACCACCCTTTCCGAGAAGAAATTTCTCCTCATCTCCACCCTGAACCTCCCCTNGTTGCCCTTCTCTGGACACGCTCCAGGGCTTCGATGTCTTTCTTGTGGTGAGGGGCCCAAAACTGGACACAGTACTCGAGGTGCGGCCTCACCAGGGCTGAGTACAGGGGGACAATCACCTCCCTGTTCCTGCTGGCTACACTATTCCTGATACAGGCCAGGATGCCGTTGGCCTTCTTGGCCACCTGGGCACACTGCCGGCTCATGTCCAGGCGAGTGTCAACCAACACCCCCAGGTCCTTTCCCCCTACACAGCTTTCCAGCCACCCCGCCCCCAGCCTGTAGCGCTGCCTGGGGTTGTTGTGGCCAAAGTGCAGGACCCAGCACTTTGCCACATTGAACCTCATCCCATTGGCCTCTGCCCAGCGATCCAACCTGTCCAGGTCCCTCTGCAGAGCCATCCTACCCTCCGGCAGATCGACACTTCCCCCCAGCTTGGTGTCATCGCCAAACTTACTGAGGGTGCACTCAATTCCCTCGTCCAAATCATCAACAAAGATGTTGAAGAGGATGGGCCCCAACACTGACCCCTGGGTAACACCACTCACAACTGGTCACCAGTTGGATTTGACTCCATTCACCACCACTCTCTGGGCCCGGCCAGAGTTCAGCTCCCCAGTGGACACATTCAGACAAGCCTGCCATGGTGCCAAAGCAGAGTTAGACATTTAGCGTGTTACCTAAAACCAGAACATGATGGCAGCTCAGACTGCTTACTCCACATTTTTCAGAGCACAGAGTCCCTTGTGCAGTCAATGGAAAGGGGAAGGCCATTTTGGACCTGTGCGTTTTGCCCAAATTTTGCCTAACCTTCTGCTAAAAAAGAAAAAAAAAAAGAGGTACGTTAAAGATCATATGCTTTCCTGACAAAACAGATCTCAGTCTGAAGAAGGAAATGCAGCAAATGGAAAGATTTAACAAAAGATCCAAGTAATTTCAAATTGTGAAGTGGATTTGCTCTAAACACATTAAATAGGAATGCATAATGCATGCCATGATATGTTCATACATTATTTACTTGGCAGTCTATATTGAACATACCTTATGCAAACCTGCAGTACTCAGCATTGCTTGTCAAAGCTCTGTGTGTGTCGATAAGTGTGGTGGGTTGACCTTGGCTGGCTCACTCCTCCTCCTCAACAGGGCAGGGGGACAAAATAAGGTGAAAAAGCTCATGGGTCAAGATGAAGACAAGGAGATCATTCACCAATTACTGTCATGGGCAAAACAGCTGTCACTTGGGGAAGATAATTTATTTCCAATTAAAAACAGAGTAGGATGGTGAGAAACAAAGATAGAACTAAAACTACTTTCCCCTAGCGCCTGCCCCTCCCCACCCCTCTATCCCAGGCACAACTTCACTCCTTCTTTCCCAACTCCTCTACCTCCTCTCAGCCCCCCCAAGTGCTGCAGGGGGGACGGGGAATGTGAGTTGTGGTCATAGAATCATTTAGGTTGGAAAGACCCTTAAGATCAGCAAGTCCAACCTTTAACCTAGCACTGCCATCAGTAAACCATGTCCCTAACCACCACATTTACACGTCTGTTAAATACCTCCACTCAACCACTCGACCGGGGCAGGTTGTTCCAATGATTGACAATGCTTTCAGTGAAGACATTTTTTCCTAATATCCAGTCTAAACCTCCCCTGGTGCAACTTGAGGCCATTTCCTCTTGTCCTGTCACTTGTTACTTGGAAGAAGAGACCAACACC
>VWZZ01002564.1:171678-343399 GCA_013399095.1 Psophia crepitans | reverse complement strand
GGTTTGTTCTGCTCTCTGGCCCATGGTACATGGGTTTGCATAGAGGCCTTTCAGTTGGGCCTCAGGTGAAGCTGTCTTGTCTGTCTGGAGTGGCTGGAATTCCTTTGTGCTGCACTTCAGGTGTTCTCCTGCTGATCTGTGATCCTTCTCGAAGCTCTGGGCATCTAGTGCTGGCACTGTCATCAAACTGGTAGGAGTGTGGTGGATTGAGGCTCCCCTTCTGTGGCAGAATGATCAAGAAATATTTCAAAAGTTAATGTTTTGCTTACATCACAGACTTGAATACTGATGTACAGTATATAAAAAACCCCCATACAGACCAATTTTTCTACAGTCACATCTTGTCCTAGCTCACCCATTCTCCTGTTTCTACTGTTTTCTGAGGATTTTCAACTGTGCTTCGGCTTTGCATCAGTTTGTTTGATCCTAAGTAAATGGCACTAAATCCATTTGCTTAGTTTTAGAAATAATACTCCCTGACAGATTCAGTCTGCTAAAGACTGGGCACTGATTGAAGGTTTTAAGTGGAATGGAAAATATACTTTCGTTGAGAAGAAAGCTGCACGCACAGAAGGAGGTTATTCCTTTGCCAAAAAAAAAATTTTAAAAAAAAGTTCCTGCTATGTACATTATGGGAAAACTTGTTCAATGCTAAATCTGGAAATGGTCATGAGTACAAGAAGGCCTGTTTTGCTCAGTTCACACCACTTGCCCACTGTGAGGTTCCACCTCTCTGATACTCCTCTCCACCTCATCAACTGAAGGCAAGAGAAGGAGAATATCAATCTACCTAATTTTGCCCATGAAGTTGAAGTGTTTATGTTAGGAGGTTCATATTCTGAGAGGCCCTGTATCCTCAAATTGAAAAAAATTATCAGTTAGATGATCCAGAGTGGGAGTCTATGGCACTCAATGTGTCTTCCGGAAGAGTTTGTTCATCATGGTCTCCATCAGCTGTACACAAAGCTGGAGCTGCTGGGCCTCTTAAGCCAGATGCTAACACAGACTGTGAGAATACCTTCAGTGTTTTTGCTACTTTGAATTTGGAAGTCAATTTATAATCTTCATGGATTATCTCAGTTTGGGGGGGTTAGGGGTTTTGTTGTTGTTGTCCCAAGACTCATATTTTGCATTAAAGTTTGATTTGGGAATAATTTGGTAAAATTTTTTTTTTATTGTATCTGCATATCCTACAGTCTTACAGTATAGACAATTGCTCCCTGTGTTTTCATTTGTTTTATCAAAACAAAGAACTGCTATGGTCCAGAAAAGGGAAAAAGAAAAGGAAGCAGCATACAGTAGAAGATAAAGATATTTAAGTGACGTAAATGTTATTGAACAAGTTATTAACTCATTCATTGTTAGTGTAACTCTTTTTACATAAAAATATGAAATCAAGAAAAGAATCAATACTTCATGATTTTTAATTACTTTTTTGTGACTTTTTATTTTTCTCTGCTTCTTTTCCTTGGGAGCTATATGTTTTTAGTGTTGTGTTACGAGATTCTTGGAAGCTATCGGGAACTCTGTTTTCAAGTACTGCCACCAGTCAGTTGGCTGCTTTTTCTCTTGTAGATGGTCTTTCTGAATAATAATGACTCTTTTAAGGAAGATCCATCTTGCATCCAAAACCACTACCATGTCAGTCTGGAAGTCTAAAAGAAGCTCTGAGCCATTTGGCTGCATTGATGTGAGCACAGCAGAACTAAGCACTAGCTGAGCAGCGATTTGTGCTGGTCACTTTCAAATGGTGGGTGTGAGTGCCTGGAATGACAGCTGGGCACCTTAATCCTTTTGTGAGTCTAGATCTTCAAGTTGATTTTGTGAATATAGCTCTTCATCTTTAGTTACTTCACCTTGAAACATTCAGGTTATTATTTGCAGAAGTACTGAATGTTCAAGGCTGTAGCTAAGGTTAATAGAGAATCTATTAAAAAAAAATTAGATAGAATTTTAATTACTCTGAAGAAACAGAGTACTTACCTTGACAGTACGTTGGCAATATGAGTTACCACTTTCAGTTTGATCTCAATATGCTTTCATCCATTGAGTGGACAGTAAACACAAAATAGTGCCTGGAGACATACATAGACTGAAGGAGGTAAAAAGAAATGTTCAGCTGTTTCTAGGGTGAGATAAAAGTCCAATGGAAAAAAAAAAAAAGCACACAGTTCTGTAGTTAACTATTTTATCATATGCAAATGTAGGAGGAAAACTGACATTTTCTGGGCAACTTTAATTTTGGTATTTCTTAACTTTTAAGAGGCAACTTCCCAATCTGAAGCACACTTAAATACTGATAGGCACACTAGTTATCAGGAATCTGCTCACCTGTTTATACACAGACATCATTTTAAAGTTTATGTCATTAATTTGTTTTCTTAACTGTTAAAGATCAAACATTGAGATTTTGAAAGATACTTTCATTATAGCTGTACTTGCATATTTACAGGATGTATTTCAGGTTGAAGGGAGAATTGAAAATTACTTCCATGTGCAGTGATGAGGTGTGGAGTAACAGTATTTCTCCTCTGTAAACATATAGCTGGTGAAGGGATGAATAAGCATATGCCAGTTGTAACCATCCCAGGGAAGAGGGAATGAACGTGAGAAAGGTGTACAGATGGCCAAGGTATATCAGCTCAGGTGAAACTATCATTTATACCAAACTGTGATCTGGGAAACCTGCGTCAGTACTGACATCGCATATGAATGCTGAAAAGTCTGAACAGCTTGTTAGGGCAGAGTGACAAATAACCTTTGATGACCTTGCTGCTGCTTGGACTGCAGTTCTGCTTCAGCAGGCTGGGTTACGAACAAAATGGATTTCTCTAAGCCATGTGCATCTTTGGCCTCAGGAAGACTTACTAAGGGCTGCCTGGCTGACAAATTGATTTATTCCACAACTTCCTTTCCAGGTTGCTAGTGATTACCATGACTTTTTACGTAAAATCATAAGACTCAGCTTTCTATTTTACATTTTTTTAAAGATGCTTTGGATACAAGTAGAAATGTTTGGCTTGATTTTTAACAGTGTGTTGTGTTCCTCTTTTGTGTATTTTTATTGCTTCTGTCCTTAATTACACTTTCATGTCCAAGAACACAGAAATAATTTTCCAAGCACCAGCCTGACCTAGTATTAGACATCAGAGTATACAAAAAAAAAAAAGAAATCCTGTGCTCAACTCACTGTACAAAACTTCAGCTTAGATATCTGGCAGTATCACAGCTTTCACACTAATTTCACATTCTAATTCGTTTGCACTATGCACCTATACAGTAAGCACTTATTATTTTCATTTGACTGTTGTGGAAACTGAGGCACATAGAAATATGTTGCCAAAACTTCTCTAGAAAGCTGGGAATTAAAACTAGGTCTCCTGAATTCATCTCTGAGTCACCATGCAGTCTGTCTAAATAGATGACTGTGCCCTGCATCAACTGAAGCTCTCAGCTGCTTTGAAGTACATGATCTCTAGATTTTGAAGAGCAGCTTGTCAGAGGAAAAAAAAAGGTGCATGCGTGACTAAGGATTGAAGGCGGAGGAAGGGAACAAAGAAAAAGAAAGCTTTTAACCCCAGAAGAAAAACAGAATATTGAACTGTTATTCCCTGAAAAACTGAATATTGAACTGATATTCTTTTGGGACCCAGATGTGTTTGGCTACAAGGCACTTTTCCCAACTACTAGAAGAGGAGGGGAAGTGCCAGGAGACTGCACAGCCTTTGTTTGTCCCTACTTCAGCTGCTTGCGAACCTTGTTCATAGTCCATGTGGAGACTACAACAGGCCGTTCTTTAAAAAAAATAAACAAAACAAACAAACATTTTTGGCATCCTTCACAGATCGTTTCCTTTCCCCAGCTAAAGGAAGTTCAGAGAAATGAAGGATTACATGCCATTTTTTTTCCAGCCAAAGAACAACTCAATTTAGCTTTTGTTATAAACCACTTTCTCTCAGATCCTTGTTTTCCACAAAAATTACTCATCTGAGTACTGACAAAATATATCACTGCATTGCCTTCTCACTGTGCAAGATCACAGTCTGAGGACTGTGATAGCAAAAAGGGTATCAGCAGGGTTTAATAGATTCCAGTGGGTTTTGGATGAGGACCAGAGCAAGCTGCTATTTTTAATGTAGTTACCTTGAGCTAGACATTCTCTCTTCTCTGCCTCTCTCTTGCATTACGCTGTGACTTGGTTCTGAATAAATCTATGTGTGTAAGTCACTGAAATTCATTTTTTACTTCCTAAGTTACTTCTTCGGCTTATCAGGTAGAAATCTGTGCTCTTGAGGTCATCAATTCTGTTTACAATGCTGAATGCATAAGATTGCCTGACAATCTGGCTGTTCAGAGATGGACACAGATCATTACAGTGGTAAGGGTAGTACAGTCTCTTTTCAGAATTTTTTACTTCAGGGTAACACATCATATCTAAATGGAAAGGAAAATTAACACTCAGGCTGCAGCTTGAATTTCTCAGACAGAAGGCAAAGTGCAGTCTGACACATGAATTCCATACATTTTCAAAAAGTTATAAAAATCCTCTTCACCTTTTACTGATTCTGCTGCTCAGCATTTCTATCACATAAACCTTACTGTATAATTTCACTGATCTGACACATCTTCCTTTGGGACTGGGCATAATGCTTTTTTTAGCTTTTAAAGATTTTTATTTTTTTTTTTTTAATGATGAAAAGAGGAGCAGATTTTAAAAACCACTGCCATTTTAATGGAAAAAATCACACACCAGCTGTTTCAAACTGTATGTAAAATATGGCATGTGTGAATGTGCCATTTTACAATTTGCTTATATGTGATTTGCTCCAACAATTAATCAATGAAAATTAAACCATTTGGCAAATAAGTGGCACATTTTTGAACTTGAGGTTTGGGTATTATTCTCTCAAAACCTGAAAGATCCAGAGCACAGTATAGTTTGAAAGTCGTTATCAGAGGCTGACACAAGCATTTCCTGTGATCACATCCAATTAGTGGCAGTACGGATAGAGTTAAACATTTCCCTATTAGTCCATCTATCCACTGCATTTGTTTAATAACTTCATCCGTCTGGCCCCTATTGGTACAGTATCTGAATGCCTCCAATTTAATGCCATAATCTAAATGGATTTAAGAAATTTGGGTTGTGTCCCCTCTAGGGAGAAAGTCCCAGAAAACCCCTTGAAAGGTGCTATCATATGGATGAAAAAAAAAGATATTGTCCCTGGTCTCAGGGACAAGCAAGGTGAAGGAAGAAATGCACTTTTGCCATAACAAGTTCTTAGTACTGTGTTTGTCTTTGGAATTATTTGCATATTCTCTACTCTTTATATTATATATTAAAAAAGTTACCTGTTCATGGCCTAGAATGTGGATGTGTAAGTATACACATTGTTTTAATTTTGGGAGTAGTGGTTGGGATGTAGGTAACTTTATGGTATATATTGCTTGATAGCTAATCTTAACAGATTTATTGTATCTATTCTCCAAATTACTTTGCCGAAGGTCTCCAAGAAGCTATAACAGGGAAAAAGTGAATATTTATTATCCTGGAATTATGGTTTATTAGCCTGTAATCTAATGTCTGTTATTTCACACATAACAGATGATGATTTTTCATGGCAAGAAAATAGCTAACCAAATCATCTGCTGTGCAGTAGGTTGAAATCTGTCATCTTCTCCTAAAAATAGTGGAAGTGTTTTGACTGAGACCAACTGGTGTGAAAGGCCACCATGGGAAGGTCTTTCATCAACACTTTTGAAAATAGAAAATGTTGTCATGAAGTCATGTAAGGAAATGGAAGTATTGATCCTAGTAACTGGTCGAAAACGTGTAATGCAGCATCTACTTGCACTGAACCAATTAAGACTGGAGCCAATAAAACTGGTATTGTTTCATGTATCAAGCATGCCTGTAGAAAGTGTTATGTCTTTAAAACAAAAAACATTCTAAATAGGCTAAAAATAAGCATAAGTTATGCATAAGAATGTCATTGACTGCAATTCTGGGGAAGAAAAAAAATGGAATAAAAAATTCCACAAAATACAGAAGGGAAGCATTTTGAAGGAATGCTAAGAAAGCACGGAGATAACTAGTATATATACACACAGCACTACACGTTGCTACCATGTTACTATGAATTTATAGGTTGTTATGGCTTTACCCAAGCATACTGAACTGTAGGTTTGTGTCAGAAAACAAATTTATCTATGGCATATAATGGAGTATAAAAAAAAAAATTCAGGTTCAGCCACATTACTGATATCTTATTAATAAGTATGTTAGTGAAAAGGAAAAAAAAATAGCTTGAATTCTACACTTAGCAGTGTGTCACTAAACTTTGAAACAGTAGAATTAAAAGTGAACTGATGTATTCAAAAATCTCTTAAATACCATACAAATTTCTTGGTTTGGGAAAGATTTGAGAAGGTAATCAAGGAACACAAATTTGGAAAAATTTAAAGGAAAAACACAAAGATACATGGGTTATTTTCCCTGTTATTCATAATTACATTATAATAAGCATCATTCTTTTAGATGATCCCTTAATCCAGCATTTCTAATTAAAAAAAAAGAAAAAAAAGTATCAGATCATCCTGAAAAAAACATAATCCTGCTTACCGATACTTATTGTACTAGAAAACTTGAGGTATGTTCTTTAAATTCTTAGCCAAAATAAGCTTGGATTTATACAGAATTATGGACTGAAATAACAAGAAAGTTCTTAATTAGTCTGAACATCCTCTTCAGGAACAATATAAACACATTTAATATTCTTTTTTGTTGTGGGTTTGTTTGGTTTTTTGTTTGTTTGTTTTCCCCAAGGAAAGCATTAAACCATAATCCATGTAAGTACTAAAAATGGCACACTGAAACAACACCAAGTTGTTAAACCTGAAGGTGCACAAGTCCATGAGACCTGATGAGATGCTTTGTGGGTACCAAGATAGCTGGCAGATGAAATTGCTAAGACACTATCCATCAGATTTGAGAAGTTGCGACAATTCAGTGAAGTTCCCACTGTCTGGAAAAGGGGAAACGTGAACCCCATTTTATAAAATAATTAAAAAAAAAGCCTGAGGAGCTATGGAGCTACAAGCTGGGCAGTCTCACCTCTGTGCCTGGCAATACCATGGAGCAGATCCTCCTGGAAACTATGCTCAGGCACAAGGAGGTGATTCACAACAGTCAACATGGCTTCACTAAGAGCAAATCATGCCTGACAAATTTGGTGACCTTCTACAACGGGGTTACAGCATTGCTGGATAAGGGAGGAGCAACTGATACAATTTTCCTGGACTTGTGCAAAGCTTTTGACACTATCCTATATGATATCCTTGTCTCTGAATTGGAGAGACATGGATTTGATGGTTGGACCACTTGGTGGATAAGGAATTTTCTGGATGACTACACTCAAAGTGTTGCAGTCAATGGCTTGATGCCCAAATGGAGAACAGTGACAAGTGGCATTCCTCTGCGGTTGGTATTGGGACTGCTGCAGTTCAATATCTTTGTCAGTGACATAGACAGGGGTATCGAGTGCATCCTCAGCAAATTTGCTGACAACAGCAAGCTGTGTGGCGTGGTCAACATGCCGGAGAGAAGGGATGCCATCCAGAGGGACCTTGACAGGCTGGAGAGGCGGACTCATGTGAACCTCATGAAGATCAATAAATCCAAGTGCAAAGTACTGCACATGGGTCAATGCAATCCCAAACACAACTATAGGCTGGGTGGAGAATGGACTGAAAGCAGCCCCGAGGAGAAGGACTTGAAGGTGTTGGTTGATGAGAAGCTCAACATGAGCCAGCAATGTACACTTGCAGCCCAGAGAGCCAACCACATCAAAAGAAGTGTGATCAGCAGGTCGAGGAAGGTGATTTTCCTCCCCTACTCTGCTCTCACAAGACTCCACCTAGAGTACTGCATCCACCTCTGGGGTCTCTGTACAAGAAAGACATGAATCTGTTGGAGTGAGTCCAGAGGAGGGCCAAGAAGATGATCAGAGGACTGGAGCACCTCTCCCCTGAAGACAGGCTGAGACACTTGGGGTGGTTCAGTCTGCGGAAGAGAAGGCCCTGGGGAGACCTAATTGCTGCCTTCCGGTAGCTAAAGGGGGTCTACAGGAAAGCTAGAGAGGGGCTGTTTACAAGAGCATGTAGTGATAAGAAAAGGGGTAATGTCTTTAAGATGAAGGAGGGTAGACTTAGATTAGACATTAGGATTAAATTCTTCACTATGAAGGTGGTGAGGCACTGGGACAAGTTGGTTAGAGAGGAAGTGTTCAAGGCCAGGTTGGACAGGGTTTTGAGCAACTTGGTCTAGTGGATGGTGTCCCTGCCCATGGGAGGGGATTTGGAACTAGATGATCTTTAAGGTCCCTTCCAATGCAAACAATTCTGTGATTCTATCATTCTGTCATTCTATGATTCTGCCTTTAGCAACAGTTACCCAAATGATCAGACTTATTAACCCAAGTGCCACATCAACCATGATCCAAAAGTGACTCACATCCTGAAAAAAAATGATTGACAATCAATTTACTGGAGAAAATATATTGGTGTCAATGAAAACAAATACTAACATATATGCAGTACATTCTATTTGTTTTCTGTTAAAGATAGAAAGTTTATGAAACTGTATATTCATGAAAATTAAAACTGGCAACTAAATATCTTAAAGGATCACAGCAGTCTCATTCTCCAGTATAATCCTTCACACTTTATCTGTGAGTAACCGTTATATCTGTTCCTAAAGTTTATTACATGAGATTACATTATTATTTATAACATGAGATTGTTACTAGTGAGGTCAGCCAAGGCTGAATATGTCTTTCTCTTGAGATAAATAACATAACTAAAGCTATAAGTTAGCTGTACAGATTTGAGGCCTTGAAGCCCTGAGTTAGGCCCATAATCTGCATCTAGGGGCAGAGTTAGCTGCTTGAAACAGTTTCATGGAAGCCGGGCTGCTGAATGGGACATTCTCAAGCAGAGCTTTGAGAACCATCATTCAAAGAAAATTAGGTAGCAATCTCTGGATGAAAGAAGACAACTCCTCCCACTTTCAATTCACATCCGTGAAAATTCTCACTAAGCCGCACACTTGTGTCCTGTAAAATATGTCACCAGCTCTTGGTGGTGGTCCTTTTTCATTCAGCAGCATTTAACTGGCATATGGGAAGAAATCTTACTTTTGCTCCCTGACAATTTAGCCTGTACCTCCCAGCGCTCTGACAAGCACCCCAGTGGCTGCCTGTAAAGTATTTCTTGGTATATCTTTGTTACTTTTGTCCTTTCTATTCAGTCATTCCACTTTGTACATGCAGTTGAAGATTCAGCATGCTAAGGAGGAAAGAGAAGAGAGTGCCCAGCAGCTAAGGCACTCACTATCCACTCACACCATGTCTTAATGAACTAACCATTGTGCTCACAGCAGTTTCCTGAGCAGATCTCACAATGAAACAGTCAGCAAAATGTCAGACTTGCAACTCTATAGGTCTCAAGTATGAACAAGTCAACTAATGAGCATCACAGCCTGGGTGTGGGCAATTCTTGGGTTGTCCATAAGCAGTCATTTAAGTATCTAGGTGAAAAAAAAAAAGCAACAGAGGGAGATGCAAGGCTAGGCAGCAAGAAACTGAACTGGAGCTTGGACTTTGATGCACCTTTAACTGCCAAAGTATTTTCGTGGGGACAACTTAGAGCATTCAGGTATGCTGAGTTTACACTTGTCACAGCTGAGAGGAAAAGGTAGCTTCCAAACCAACTTTATACCTCCCTTGTTCCTGGGAGCAGTAAAGTGCCAAACCAGCCACTGGCACAAATAAATCACAAAATCAAAAGCTGGCAAGTGGAATTATGGGTAAATTATATGCAAATAAGACTGATCAGAACTGGCTTTTCTTCTTTCCTCCAGTAAGAAAAGCAGAGTACTCTATCTTCAAGGCTTTCTGACCAAAAATAATGCAAAAGATATTCAAGTAAATGTCTATAAGAGTTTGCTGTTAACTAGACTAGACTGTGCAAATCTTGCTTCTGTGGATGAATACTTATTTACAGTAGTCACTGATTTTTTTTTTGTTGGGTTATTTTGTGGTTCATTTTTGTTTTGGTTTGGTTTGGTTTTCTCTTACTGCAACTGGTAAACTTGCTTTCCTCTATAAGTTTATATTAATATGAATAAAGACTGTGCAATCAAGCCAAAAGCCATATCTCAGCTACTCAGAAACATAGGCTTATAGTTTTTCCTTGTTCATGTCTTTTATGTTGGGAATGATCTTAATCTCATTCCAGCCCCCAGCCATAGGCTAAGAGTTCACAGAAGAAATCAACCTCAAAAATGTCAAACACAATGTAAATGTAAGGAAGCACATTCACATAAAAGCCATTCCTGCAGGTCCAGATCTCACACACTCTGCATCTTCTAGTTCAGGAGTCTGACCCACAAGGGACAACTAAGTAACCCAGAACAGTTTTTTTCTGGATTTTAGCCATATTTGCTGGGAAGCTGGTAATATAGAAAATAATTTTTAGTATACCCAAGTTTGTAAGGTGTTTGACTCTTTATTTAGGAAAAGTTATATGGTGGATACATTACTATAATTTATCTCAAAAGAAGTTTTAATGATTTTCCAGGTTAACTCTCAAATAGTGGTGAATAAATAACAACAAAGAAACAACTATGGCCGTTTAAGATGTAGGAACCTTTAGTTCTGACGGAGACATGGTATCAGGCTGTGCTTTCTTCCACTTTGATTAAAGAAATCCAGCCTTGCTTACAGAGTTTCATGTCTACTCCAACAGCATTTTCAAATACAGGAGTTACGCAGCAAGCAAATCAAAGATTTTTTTTCACCTTTTCTTGCCCAAGGGAACTTACTGAATCCTCTCAGAAAAATAAAAAACTTCCTGGAGAAATACTCCAACTTTTTAAGTGCAACAAGATTTCATTTCTTTAGTTAAGTAGTGTTAGTTAACTATCTAGTAAATAGCGCTAATGATCACTGCATTCATTTGTTTATATTTGGTCTGGATTTTTCTCAAATGTAAGCTATTTCTCCCAGTTATGCAGAAACAGCTTGCCAATGCCTTTTATGTCAAGACATTCTCCATGTGATACAAGACATTATTGTGACAAGACAGAGGGAGGATAAGTTCCTTGCAAAAAAATCAGAATTATATCTTTTTTCACCTTCCACATGGTAAACAAAGATTTCTCTTTACTCTTCCTTTCTGTAACACCACTGGTAGATGATGACTGAGTTGGAAACCAGAGCAGTGAGAAGAGTTAGCTGTTTTCTCTTTTTTTTTTTTTCTCTCTTTTAAATAAGTGTGCCTGGATGTTTGTTTTTAACTTCATCATACATTACCTGAATGTAGTCAATTTACAGTTTTCAGTACATCCTTATATTGGTGATATATTAATTATGAATTATTCAAGCTATGAAGTCTTATAATGGAGGCACAGCTACTTTGAGTCTCTTGCCCTGCTCTGTTTCTTTAGGAAGAGAATTTGAGATGATGATAGCATGTCTGAATATAAAAACCAAATACTGGAAATTACCCAAATTACACAATAACTCTACCTAAGCAAAAGAAAGAAATTTTCTGAACCTTTTCAGACAGAATTTAGCACTTTGTTCCTTGCTTGTCTGGAACTGTCATTTTCTGCTCACACCAATATTTCTAAAATTCTCAGCTGGCATACACCATTATAAAGAAAAATCAGAAGAGATAAAAACTGTCAAAAATTTTGGATTTGGGTAAGATTTAGAAATAGAAGTTTGTTTTTCTAATACCTTTTAAAGAAGTCACATAGAAGACTATTTTTCTCTCTGCTTTTCTTATGTCATTAAAATTGTAATCAGAAAATCATGTTATTTTATTACCAGGCCAAAACTGATTTCTTTTTGAATGGGTGCATTTTCTATAAGGGAGTCTTGCATTAGAACAGTGGATTGATTTAAGTTATAGTGCAATGTCATTATTGGTTAATTTCCTTTAACAGCTTTCAAGACTATGGGAATCTAAAATAACATGTGAAAATTAAACCCATACATCCTGAAATGCAGTGCATTTCCCTACTCACAAAATTTTCCTGTGTTCTTTAGTGCATTCTGTATGTCAATTAACTTCTTGTTGCTTTGAAATGCATGTGCTATTTTTGATAAATAACAGAATTATATAGTAGCTTGTCAACAATTGCCAAAAATAGGGACACAATACTAATGTGCCTTCTATTCCTTTTTAGCACTAAAATAAACAAGAATAGCAAGACCAACTGAGCAGATGAAAAACTAGAAAACCTTCTGAAAGCAATGGGAAGAAGCAGAATTCCAGAATGCAGTTGGTTTCAGCCAAGAATATTGTTCCTTTATTTGCAGAAAAGAATCTGAAAGTACAATGAAATAAACTGGAAAATTGTGCAACAGACCTCCCATGTGGATCACAATGAGTGGCCTAAATGGAAAATGACAATTGTGACCATATTCAAAACAACCAACATGAAAGGGAAAGAGCTGCATCCACTAAGTGACATACTCTCTGTGATGATTTTGACTACTTCTAAAATGAGCTATCATCCTTGTCAATTTGAAAAATAGAGCAGGGATGTAAACATAGGAGCATTTAATTTGGAAACATTTTTTATGACAGGCAGTTTCTAGGTTTTTTCACTATGTATGTTTAACAAGAATTGATCATATTCCCTGCAATAAAGCTCTAGAAGCAGCTCTGGCTTCTTGTTTAAGAAAGCTTTAATACATTCATCGATGACAGGTTATTGTGGACCATCAGACACAAGAGTGCTTGACTTTAAAAAAAAATACATCCTACCACTGTTTGTGAGATGGACAACCTGACACAGTGAATAAAACACTTGCATCTCACTACTGAGGTCAAGGTTCAAGGCTGTGGATGACCTTCATAAAATGGATTTAACTTAGCCTCTTCATCTGCCATGGAAAAGAATATATCGCCATGCAGAACCAACATGATAATTTAAATTGAAACAAAACATGAGCCTATGAAGAAATGAATAATGAACTAGTTCTCAACACCTTCAGAGACCATTGCTTTCAGGTAGAAGATGAGGTCAGTGTTAGGTCAGTATTCTTCTGAACTTCATCTGTCACAGCTTTGGCGGTATTTAACCGGTATCAATTTAGCAATCTTTAAAAATAGAAATATTCACAACACAATTAAAAATTATGAGATCCACCTGAACACATATTTACAGTGTGCAAAAGACCAGAACAGCTCTGACAGGGCATTTGTCAGGTAAATAAAACATGGTTTATTTATAAATATTTACCTATTATACAGGAAGTCTTATTAATAGCCTTTCCAGTCCCCTGTGCACAAGATATTCTTTTAAAAGTAGGAACTGATAGTATATCTACTGAAGGACTAGACTAAACTGAGAACATAACTCATTTTGTATCTTCTTATAATATTTTCTAACAGCTGAATAATTATTAAAATAACAATTGAATATCGTTATAACAACGACGGAAACATCAAAGATAGAAGATGAGATAAGGCTACACTGCTATGCTAGATCTCATCCTATTTCCATCCGAGTAAGAATGCTCTAGGCTGGAACAGCTTACCTACATGCACCATACAAGCTCTTATGGGATTCCAGAACACTCCAGAGGTTTCTGTGTGGTGCAGGATGAGAATTGTTTGGGCATGCTACCAAAACCACAAGTAGTAGCAACTCCCAGGCAGGACCCTTCCAATACTCCGCTTGAATCATAGCATAGATATACCACATGACACTATGCCATCAGCCAGTATCAAAATGTGTCTCATAAATTAGTGAAACTGTTTCCCTAGAAGTTGTGGAACAAGTTAAGGGTCATGAGTCAAATGTTAAATATTGGGTGTTAGACTTCCTCAAACTGCTCCCATAGGACTTAGGGGCCACATGAGGCATGATATCAGGCTTGTTTTTTTGGAGGTAAGGAGTGGAGCTAGGGTACTTTGATGAGTTCCTAGAGGTTCTTCAGTTAGCTACCCGAGTGTGCATTAAATCATAAACATTTTTCCATGGAGAGAGACTACAGATGTATTTGAGGACCCAGGCATGTGCCCGTACAAATTGGTATGGCACAGCACAGCGCAAGTTGGGAGACTCAAAACAGATCTGTTCAAAGGCAGGAGGCATGAGACGTAAGGTCCTTTCCCACATCAACGGGTCAAAGGATACAATACACTTTACTCACTTTATTCCTGTTGACTTCTGACTTTGTGTCAGTTTACAATAGAACATGTTTTTGTCTTCTGCCCTACAGTCTTCAGACAAGTCCTCAGATAACAGGAATCCCTATAGTTTAGTGCCCTGTTGTCAGAGAGATGCCACAAAGTTCTCCTCATGATAACTGAAAGTCACAGGAAAATGAAGCCTAAACTAGCTTTCCTGTGAAGGAAAAACCCCACAAGAGGTAGGCAATGTCAAGAGAAGTCGCTTTCAGGAATTCAAGCAGTTTGTGTAGACAGAAAAGTATAGTCTATGCTATACAGAGCAACTGAAAACGCAAAAAAAACCCCAAACAAACAAGCATTCAAACACTCCTTAGGTTTGTGCTTGTCCTTCCCCAAAGTATTAGACACATGGTCCTTGCATTAGACTTTTCCAGATATCTCAGATGTGGATCTTTTCTGTACTTGACTCTGGAGATGATACAAGAAAGATTTTGTATTACACAAGATATAAGAAAGTCATCTTCTCTTTCAGACCAATCATCAACACGACATTTTTAAAAAGGAGTGAGACTAAATGAGTTTGTGAATCTTCCCAGAGAACCATCTTTACACTGTTAGTTCATCCTCATCTGTAACAGCTTTCGCTCTAAAAAGACACATATATTTCCAATGACAGCCATTTGAGAGCTGAAATGACCCTGCAATGAAGCAGGAGAGCTATTTGCAGTAGTGGAAGCTCTTGAATGGGAGGACAACTCTGCCTGGGGCTATGTGTGCTATAGCTGACACAACCTCTGCCTTGTAATAGAAATATCGGAGAGATACTTTCTCAGTGTGCAAACAGTGGTAAGCGTGGTCTCCTTTGCCTCAGCCAAGACACCAGAGGGAGTGCTGGCAAGCTCCTACCCCAGAATAGTCCAAATTATGTGACAATGTCAATCGAATTCCTCATCCTTTCTAAACAGCTTTTGCCCAAGATGCATCTTGAAATTAAGCTGGATGAAGGCAAGTCAGTCTGTGGTAAAGATTTCCCTAAGACTGGGCTTGAGACTGGAGTAGAACAATAGGACAAGAAGTTAATAAAGATCTTTTGGAATAACTGTGTTACCCTAGGGCTGCTGAGACTCTTTTACTGTGGACTCACTCAACAGCACCTTAGGGCTGTGCTCCATTTTGCCCTGCACTGCCACTTAGAGATGAATAAAAGCTGATCTCTGCACCGTACAAATGAAATCAAATCTTGTTATGTTTTTCTCTATACCTGCAGAGGAAACCTGCCCCCTGTTGAAAAGTGATGTCAGTTGAGGTTTGGGTACTGACCTCTGTCCGTGGGTGGGACTGCCAGGTCTTGAACTGGTGGCAAGAATTCACAGCAAGGGACCTGTGTGTTATGCCTAGTGCCACTGGCAGAAGCAGAAATGAAGAGGATATGGTGCCCTTCACATTGTTTGTGGGGGACTCCATGGTGTGAGTGGTGTGAAGCCTTGTCACTTCTCTTCCATTACCCGTAGGTGAACAGTATGGTTCCCTCTGAAACACAAGCCTGGGTGCAGTTCTCAGGGTATTTTGTATCTAGAAAAGCCCCAAACATGCAGTACAGCTCTGTACTGCCTGTAAAATCTTGCATTTTACTCGTTTTGCCCCATCTATCCTTTGAACAGTATCCTTACAGGAGTTGCGCACAGGAAAGGAGGACACAACACCACTAGGAAGGGAAGGAAAGGAAAGGAAAAAGAAAGGAAAGAAAAGGAGGAAAAAACAAAAGGAAACCAAGAAGGAAGCAAGGAAGAACAGACTCCAGCCTCTGCCAAAAGGACAGATCTGTCTCTCTCAAGGAGCTGATCCTGAGAAACATCATGGGCACAACCACTGTGGAGCATTGGTCTGATAGCAGAGGCCCCTCTCTTGACGTTGATTGCTGTAAACCTGTCAGTGTAGGTAAACTCACTGCTGTGAATGGAAAACAGGCTAGAGGAATGGGCTGACTCGCCAGAGGCACATGGCCAGTGATGCTACCTAGGTGGGCTGCAGAGCAGCGCAGAATTGCCAACACACATCAGTGGTTTAAAACATTCTGATTTCTTTAAGCTCTCACTTCCAAACCACAGAGCCTAAGAGGGCATTTTTTTTCCTAGCTATCTGTTTATTAAGGAAAAAAACCCAAAACTTATAGTGATGTTGAAGAGTTATATTTATTCTCCTCTCCAAAGCACCTGGAGTGACTTGCCTCAGAAGTTTCATACCTCAAAAGACAAACAAACCCAAACATTTAGGCGAGATCAAACTTGGAAAATTTTACCCTCAAAGAAGTATTGTTCTGAAATTCACCTGCACATAAAACCAGGAGACTGTAATGAAAGCCCCAAAATAACCTATAATTATAGTTTGCACTGTCTCACAGGGAGTAATATGCCTTATTACTAATGAAGCAGCAAGTAATGTGGCACCCAGTAGATGGAGAAAACCTTTTGTAGTTATGTTTAATTATATATAATTTTTGGCCATGACTTCACAGTAATTCTGAAACTGAGTGGAATTTTTGGTCCAGCTATTTGTCCTTGCATGATTTTAAATTACAGTACTCCATTTAAGAAGTCAAAGAACCTACTATGTTGTGCAGTTTAAATTAAAATATGATATATGTCTTAAAATTATAAAAGTAATTTTGCTGGTGTTCTTTGCATGACTTTTTTGTGCAAAGCAGAAAGATTAGAGCTGCTGCTAATAAATAACATGCTGTAGCATACATCTAGCTGTAATTCATTATCAGTGTATACTTCTGAAAACTTGAAATGAAAAAAAAGAAAGTGTAATTCTTGAGATTCTTTTAAAAGCAATTGAACAATTTTATTAATCTGTACTGTAAAATACAATATTATACTTGAAGTCAATGCTGGATGAAAATGAAGATTTCAGCTTCATAAAAATGTGTTTTCTACTGTTTTTCTTTTGTATTTTTGCTATTTTTCATTTGCTTTCAACTCATGCATGTGCCAAGGACTTCCTTTGCCCCTCCCTGAATGTAGGAGGTTGATAGAGGATGACACAGACTCATCAAAACAGAAAAAAATTCCAAGCAAGAGCATAAACACCAATCTTGCCTGCCTGGTCTCCTTCTTCCTGCTGGAAGGAGCAGACAGTTCCTTCCCTCTTGGGATGTCCTGGGGCTTGTAAACTGATGCAAGTATGTTGATAACTTTCAGAGAAAATTTATTGCATAGGTAGAATTAGCAGCTGCCTGGGATGGTAACTTGTTTCACATAGGCATGCTTTCTGATCTTCTTATGCTCAGAGATACAGAATTAGTCCAAATTACATTAGTGCTATGGAGAAATGTGGAGTAGGGTGGAGGGAGGCAGCAGAGAGATGTAGAGGACAACTAAGTCTCTGCTACAAGAAATGAACCTTTTTTGCAACACCACTCCAGACATAACCAAAAAGAGCAGAAGGAGAAGAAAGCCCTGGACCATTGCATCCTGACCCCTAGCGTCCTAGCCACTTTACTCTTCTCCTCATCCCTTTCCCTTTCCCTCAGGATGCCAAAAGGTGTAAGTGATTAAATATGGGCTTTAGGGAGGAATAAGAAGAAGGGTGGGTTCATAAAGGCCTGTGTGAATATGGAAGTGGAAGTGGACTAGAGGGAGGAAAAGGGGCAGAGGTTCCGAGGAAGAAGGTGAGGAGGATAGGAGGTAGCTTGGAGAGAATTAAAGAAACTACACACCTGCCTATGGCTTCCCTGACATCTTGCCCAGTGTGATGAATACCTATTGCCCCCTCTCTTTGTCTTCACTGAGGTGTCTCACAGCCTCCCTCACTTTGTACTCAGACCTTTCACTGAGCACTTCGCCTCTTTATATCTCAAGAACTTCCTTAACAGTAAACCTGTATTTTTCTTGCATCACAAGAAGCCTAGAGTTTCCTCTCTTACTGTCAGTCTCATTTACAGACAGTTGAAGACTTCTGTGTACTACAAACAAAATTAAATTCGACTGTTCTCAAAATAGGAACAAATATCTTTTCTATAGTCTAATTTCTGTAAATAGCAAAGTCTGTAGTGGTAGCAAAGGGTGAGGTTGCATAGGAAGGCAATAAAGCCCTGTGTGTGTGTTACTGGGAAGTTTGCTTGGTATCTATAACACAAGCCATTTGGGGAAGGTGGTGATTATGGAAGGCAACTTCTCAAGAAATAACATGTTGAAGAAGCTGCAGCTGTCTTGTGAGATCAGGAAAACCTTTTTCTCTTTTACTGAAAACTGTGATGTCATTGCTTTCCTATGCTTAATGCCATAGACCACAGGCTATGCCTAAAGCAAGACCTTTAATCAGAGCTTACTAGTCTGCACATTTGAAGTGGATTCATGTAACCAAATGTTAAGTACTTACTATGTATTTTCTCTTTATAGAGAGAATTATGGACTTTTAGCAAGTGATTTGTGTAATTCTTCTAAAGTAGACATCTGAGGTGAAAAGCTCCCTGAGCATACCCACGCATGTTTATCTCCCATAAGACTGCCCCTAAGTTGCCTAACTTACACACAAACTGCCTATGCTGTCACTCAAAATGCCTGAGCAGACACAGAGACATACTTTCACCACCTATAGATAACACAGACACCTTTTGGGGGCAGCATAATAAATCCTGTGGTAACAAGAAGGAAGAGAATTTTCCCTGACATTTCTATTCTGAAGACAGAGAATTTTTAGGTTTTATGGCCATTCTGTCCCAGCTTTCTTTTCCTGAATTTTAACTTTTTTAAGAGAAGTGGTGAAGGAATGAAAGAAAAGTATAATCTAGAAACAAACAAGAACATCTTAAAATGAAAAATGAAAAGATAATTGTAATAGTAACAGATGAAATTATAATAACTATGAACATAATTATCATAAGAAATAACTGAAAACATAATAATTTACAGCATCCAAATTTTCTTCTCTACTGAGAAGTTCATGTCAAAATTAGGTTTGTTATAAAAGAAATAAAGATTGTTAATTTGTGAAGCAGCAGTAAAACATTATCATCAGGAGTTTTAGAAAGCAGCAACAGTTAGAACCAGCTTTGCAGAATACTTTTCCTTCCATGTAGTGGAAAAACTTTCAAAAGAACTCACTCTAGGAGTTCTGATAATCTGATCTAAGGCATTGTAATGGGAACTGCTCAGTGAAAAGCAGCTTTGAAAATCTGATCTTTATTCAAGTATTTAAAAATGAACAAAACCCATAACATCTAAAATACTGGTTTCATACAGGCACAGATAAAAAAAGATTCTTTTTCGCCACTGGGGGAAAGCAAGAGGTAAGTCTGCTAGTTTCACCTCCAGTAATTTAGTTACAGTATTCTGATTAATGTAATGGTCATTGCTGTGCCTTCAATAATTCACACAAAACATAAAGATTTATAGCATCCAAATTGTCTTCTTTACTGACAAGATCATGTTTAAGTCATACTTGTAGAAGTAGGAAGTTAAGATTATTATGCTGCTTGTTTTCTTTAGGCAAAGTATTTGCATTGGGCATTTTTCCACAAGTTTTCTTATTTTATCCTTTGCAATAACAGCAGAAAAAAACTTTACACCTGTGTTGGGATGTTATATTCTCTCTTTGTGGATGGGTGATTTTTCCCCTGAGGAAGAAAAGCCTGCTTTTGGCTAGCTCAACAATAAATTCCTGTACACCAGATAGGACAAATATGGGTATGTGAGCCCCACTGCAGCTTTAGCTTCAGAACATGTCACAGACCAGTTCCTTTCACCAAAAGCAGATTTTTATGTTGATTCTAAAGAATTACTCTTTCTTTTTTCTTTTCACTCTTCAGCCTTATTTTCTCTCCTCTCTTTACTGTACATTCCTAATGTGTTTTCCTCCCATTTGAACATATATTCCCTCCCCAGTTACACTGCTGCTCCAAGATTGTGTGTTAAAAGATTCTCCTTCAACAGATGGGAATCCTGCTACTCTGCTGTAAAGGGAAAGATTGGGACCTGTCCCTTGTTGAAAAATCCCGGTGAGAATATTTTTTTTTTTTTAATTTGAGCATTCATCACTACTTTATTTTAAAAAATAACTTCTAATGGCTCTTAACAGCTGAAGATTACTAACTTTGCTGACTTTAATTGATACAGTATGAGACCAATCACTAATCCTGAAATCACAGTGCTCAAGTCAGCATCATTCCTCATCTCTTGTTCTCTTACCTTCACACCTGGCTGGAACAATTAGGTACTACGTAGCGTATCAACGGCAAAGCCTAATAATTGCATAACAATAAGCTTTATAAACCCAGGAAAGATTTGATTGCCTGTCTGTAAAAAAACATTTTCTGCATCATTATTAGTCAGCTATTATGTGGATCATTTTAATCACTAATTGAGGATATGACTTTTCCTGTTTTTTCAGCAATAGCTATTAACACAGATTAATATGGTTTTAATCAAAGGCAGAGGTCTCATTTGAAATGGTAACCGTTGACCTCCACACACAGGTTTTTGCTAGTGGATGATTTCCCAGCTCTGTATGGTGATGGTTTATATAATTTCTAAAGCAGTACCAAGGCTGATTTTTTTGTGGAATTTTTTTTTTTTTTTAATGACTTTAAAACTCTTAGTGCTATGTAATAAGCAGGAGAATTCTCAAAAGCACTTGAAACAAAAGAGATCCAAGATACAGGTCAAATACATATGAACTGCAGACTCTTCATACTCCCTGCACAGTGTTGGCATATTTGATAGTATAATTGCAAATCAGTAGTGAGGCAATACCCTGTCTTCCCCAAAGTCATCTCCCCAGGTCTATGCACGTCAGGTAGAACAACTTCCTAACAGATCTTGACAATGACGAGGCCTCCCCAAATGTCTGCTTTCTGAGCAGAGTCCATGCATAGTCTTCCCCAAAGTATAGAAAATCTCATGTGAAATCTCCATCCACTTGTGCATTAACCAAACTTGGCGCTGCGTGAAGAGTAGATGAAGTAGAAGATCTTTTCTATCTTTCAGCTCCGTTATTCCTGGATTTGCACTTCTGGCGGGGTGTTAAAGCTGGCAGAGACAAAGCACAGTCTGCTTCTAATCACTCCAGCTGACGATTGCACCAATAACCAGGTCGGGTCCATTTAGCATAGCTTTATCAGAAAGTTTGTAAAGTTATATACACAGATGTATATGATTCTAAACTTAACATTACCAACGGACCTAAAGATTTATACTTTAAACAACCATCTTTCACTGCCTCATATATTGTGGGACTGCTGAAGATGGATTTTAAATGGTTTTTATGGCAGCAAAATGATTAATATTTCAAATTTGGATATCTTCCCAAACTGCAGATACTCTGGCCAATGGTGCACTTGTGTTTCAAGCCTCAGAAAAGTGCAAAGGTCTTGTTTGGTTATTAATGATTAATTTGTTATCCTTTGAGATGTCAGATTGTTTTACATTTACTAACATGAGGTTTTTCATACTACAGGTCAGCTATGGTGTCTTATGTGTGGCTATGACACATCAGTTACTATGTAAGTCTGTTTGCAGCACTCCAAGTGTATCTCATGTCATTTGTTGTTTGGGGTGTTCTGGTTTTTTTTTTTTCATTTTAAGGCAGTTTACTTGATTTCTTTTGTTATTGATACTGAATGAACTCCCATCACTGAGTGACTGAATAAAATTGCCCCCCTCCCTCCTGAAACTTCCCAACACAGCTGCTCCCTCTCCTTCTTAAACTGTCCTTGCATCAGCCTAATACAACATCTAGTCTCTCAAGATAGGTACACTCTTTGACAGGTACACTCTTCGCTGGGTTCATAATTGGCTGGATGGCCATGCCCAGAGAGTGGTGGTGAATGGAGTGAAATCCAGCTGGCGACCGGTTGTGAGTGGTGTTCCCCAGGGGTTGGTGCTGGGGCCCATCCTCTTCAACATCTTTGTTGATGATTTGGATGAGGGAATTGAGTGCACCCTCAGTAAGCTTGCAGACGACACCAAGCTGGGGGGAAGTGTCGATCTGCCGGAGGGTAGGATGGCTCTGCAAAGGGACCTGGACAGGTTGGATCGCTGGCAGAGGCCAACGGGATGAGGTTTAATGTGGCAAAGTGCCGGGTCCTGCACTTTGGCCACAACAATCCCAGGCAGCACTACAGACTGGGGGCAGGGTGGCTGGAAAGCTGTATAGAGGAAAAGGACCTGGGGGTGTTGATTGATGCTCGCCTGGACATGAGCCGTCAGTGTGCCCAGGNGGAGCGTGTCCAGAGAAGGGCAACGAAACTGGTGAAGGGGCTGGAGCACAGGTCTTATGAGGAGTGGCTGAAGGAACTGGGCTTGTTTAGTCTGGAGAAGAGGAGACTCAGGGGAGACCTTATTGCCCTTATTGGGGGGTCGGCCTCTTCTCGCAGATAATTAGTGACAGGACAAGGGGGAACAGCTGCAAGTTGTGCCAGGGGAGGTTCAGATTGGAGATGAGGAGAAATTTCTTCTCTGAAAGGGTGGTTGGGCATTGGAACGGGTTGCCCAGGGAGGTGGTGGAGTCACCATCCCTGAGGGTGTTTAAGGAAAGGTTAGATGTGGTACTTAGGGATGTGGTTTAGTGGGTAATAGGTGGTGGGGGGATGGTTGGACTAGATGATCCTTGAGGTCACTTCCAACCTTAATGATTCTATTCTATTCTATTCTATAAGGAGTAAATACTTCAAATTTTGAGGATGACCTAAATTAACACCTCTAATGCTTTAATTTCTTGCTACGATTCCCGGTAATCGGTAGTAAAGAATTGAAGATTGCAGGGTAGCAGTTATAAGATGTTAATAACCAACTTCCTATTTCAAATAAAAATTACCTGCACACTTGACAGGTGTACCTGAGAATATCTGAATATGTTGAATATCCCTGTGGTCTTGAGATTGTTCTGTTTTGTTCATGGCATAGAAAGGATTAGGATCCTGGCATAGAGCAATTTGGGTGGAGAGACAAGTATTAGTGGGGAACATGCCATGTAAATAAGTCCTTACTTTCAGCCATCTTCTGAGTGGACATGTAGCAAATAATTTTTAAACAAAGGTCTTGTTTCTGTGGATAAGATTATGTAATTTCTTGGTTAGAAAACAAAAATAGATAAAAATTGACCATCCAAAAACATTTTAGTGAGTACAATTTGGTTGCAAAATAAAGCACTCGGAGAAACCTTTCAAAATATGTTCAATCCACCAAGCAATAAATAACCTTCACACCTGATTTGTTTTAAATTAATGAAGTCTACAATAGCTATCAGTTAGTAATAAAATGAAACTGTTTCCCTACACAGTCGGAGTATCATAGATTTTAACCAATAGAGACATTCAAATCATTTTCACAGCAGTGAACTGAGTGATTTAATGAGGCTGAAGAAAGGTAAGATTGATTGAAAAACTCTGGAGTGTAAGGTATCTCTTTCTCAGATGGCAGTACGTATACTGAAGACAGAAGGGTAGGTAAATGAGGAAATAAGACAACATCAATCAGTCCTTTATCATACCCTTATACCACTGCTAGGTATTTGTCTAACATGCCATCAGGTTGTCTGTGCTAGGAAGAGATGAGGACTTCAGTCTCTACAAACTGCAAATGCTGACAGGTCTCTGTTAACTCCATGTGAATGTTCTTTTTAACACAATAAATAGATATCATCACAAGTGATGCCTTTTTGTGTAAGATGTTGCTTGCATTCATGTTTTCTTGATTATAGTAGCTATTTTAGTGATGAAACACTTATCTTTTGCATTGATATGAATATACTCTGTCTTTCAAAAAAGAAACAGAAGTCAAAATGCCCCATATAACTACCAGAAGAGTGTGTATGCATAAATATCATTGTCACATAAAGACAAAAGTTGAAAATTTTCTGAATTATCTTAGATTACGGTGCTGCAGAACATTATCAGAGAAATAAAAGGATAGTTGAAGCAAACTAAAGCACAGTGGATTTAGTCGGGTAGTTAATTTTAAGATAATGCCAGCTCAAAATACATTGTCCTACAAATCAGTTCGTAATCACCATGAGATCCAAATGAAGTACACAAGCTGTCTATATCTATCTACCTGCAGAATGGTCTCACTGGAAAGAGATCTAATGTTTTTCTGCCCTAGTCTACTTTCTTCAACAATAAGAAGCACATTTTTAGAAAATAAAGAAGAAATGAGAAATGAGAGAAGATACAAGCATCTAGCTTTCAATAGTCAAAAATGTCAGGACTTCCTGAGCCAGACAACTTCTGGACTATTGTAATGGTTTTGGTTGGGATGGATTTAATTTTCTTTATAGCAGACGGTATGGTGCTATGCTTTAGACTGGTGTCCAAAACAGTGTTGATAACACTCCAATCTTTTAGCTACTGCTGAACAGTGCTTGCACAACATCAAGGCCTTTCCTGCTTATCACTCTGTGACCCCAGTGAATAGGCTGGGAGGGCGAACAAGCAAGGCAGTGGACCTGAAACACTCAGAGAGATATTCCACACTTATAGCATCATGCCTAGCAATAAAACTTGGGTGGTAGTTTTCCCAAACTTGTCATTGCTTGAGGACTGACTGGACATGGGTCTGCTGGTGGTCAGTGACTGCTTTTGCATAGCTTGTTGGGTTTTTTGTGGGTTAGAGGCTTTTTTCCTTCACTTATTAACTTGTCTTTAATTCAACCCAAGAGTTTTCTCTATTTTGCCTTTCCAGTTCTCTCTTCCAGCCCACTGGGGAGGATGAAAGAGCAACTCGGTGGTGCTTAGCTGCCTACTGGGCACACTTACAGGTGTCTTATTTTGTTCTTAATATTAATGACTCAGTATTTTTGTCAACTCACGTAATTAATCTGTATTTCCCAATGGATTCTCATCCATGCATAGTGAGAGGCAGATATTCAATAACAATTTATGAAATCTAACAGCCTTTTTAAGCATTTCTATAGCACACTGGTAGACTCAACATCAGCTTACTTCAGAAACATCTGAAAACACAGGGTAAAGGAGGAAAAAGAGGAAACACAGTAGAAATATTGCAAAATACAGGAGAAGGATGAACCAGTCTCAAATCTAGGAGATTTCACCATCATTACATGTGCTCCCCATATTTTAGTACCCATCTCACAGATCTCTCACCTATTCTCATTGTCCAAATGAATGATTTTTTATCCATGTAAGAAAGAGTGATTAACCCACAGGAGAATGTCTTGTCATTCAGACAAAGGATGGCTTTCACTGTCTTTCAAAATTAACATACTAATATTCAGTAAGTTATTCTCATGCTCCATTCTATTTTTATTTTTTTAACTAATAAGATTCAGAGATAACTTATAGCCTGTTGAATAGGTGCTGAACTTTAGGAGAAGGTACACTGCTAAGCATGATTGGTGACAATGTCAGACATAAAGGTTCAGCGCATGAGATGTATCCCTTTCTTTAGTACGATTAGCTAGGTATCACTACATTTAGTTGTTTCCTGTAAATTCTTCTTCAGGTGCAAGTACATCTCTGTGCATTATACTCCTTACTGAAGAAAGTAATCAAAACTGACTGTTTTCACATCCACAGTTTTGACTTTATTAAAGTTAACTTTCAAAAAAACCTCCCCTTTTTATTCAAGGTTTTTTAGTAATTTGTTTCTGTGGGAACAAGCACTGTAGTTTGCATAATGATTCCAAGTCAGCCTGCAACAAAATAATATGGGGTATGGTCTGCATTTAGATCTGACATCCCAAGGTGGACAGCACATTTCCTGAGATGCAGAAGTAGTGAAACAGAGATTGCATAGAAACAAACCTGCTTCTGTAAGAAAATTAATATAATGAGTCAGATTATTTTTTTTAACTACTTAAGTATGTACAAGATTTCAGTTGCAGGATAGCATCATATAAAAACTAGCTAAAATAGAACAACTTATTTATTATTTTTTAGTAGGTTTACAAATGCTACTCATTACAGGTGCTGTCAGTGCTTTCAGTGTGGGGAAATTGGTATGTTGTTGACCTTATTCTATTTTTTAGGTCAAATTTACATTAATCATACAGATCTCCTCTCAGTTTCTGTTGCAGAAGCTTTACAGCAGCACTGCTCTGCTAGCCAAATTCTCTTCTCATTTGCACCACTTAGGAGCCAGAATAACTACAATGACTTCAGTGAAACTGTGTTGGCCATAAACCAATGAAAACGATAACAGAATTTGGTCCATTTAGTTCAGTGGGCCTCCCACAAATTCTTTTCTATGTCTAACAGAGCTGGGTTCTAAGTCATTTTATAGCTGTTCTTCTTACTTCTGAAGACAATTTCCCTGGCATCATAATTAATATTGTTTGTCATTAATGCCTCTTATCATCTAAAATACCATCAATGTTTTGTATGGCATCTGTATGCATTATATTTGAAGAACTGTGGGCTAGATTCAGTCATATACATCAGTAGGACATCAACATAAGTACCAGAGTAGTCATGCTTGTTGTGGTCATGCATTTTCACAATTTCAGTTCAAGCCCAAGAGACATTCTGGCTATTCTCTTCTTCAGGCTTATGATAAGAAAAGAAATTATTTGAAATTGATAACTAACATAATAATTGTAACACATGTATTTTGCAAGCACATAAACTTTATCAATATCAGACTCATTACATTGTTTATATTAAATGTCTCTTGTTTAAAAACATTTCCTCAGTCTGCCATTCTATGTTGAAAATTTAGCTGAGAGGTTTCATTCTCATTTTAAATTTGAAAAAATAAAAGTTTTAAAAATAGATTTGTTGTATTCTGCATACTCATCAGAAACCACCTGTCTGTGACATTAATGAAAAATCTTGGCTTGCAGAGATGAGGCAGGCAAGAAGAGAGATTGGATGAAGATGTGAGAGAAAGACAAGAGCTACTTCTTCTCTCTGTAGGTGAACAAAGTAAGAATGTGGCTGAGCGAGAAGAGTGAAACTGGGATGAGATGAAGTGGATGTTGGAACTGCATTAGAGAGGGTGGCAGAGGAAATTCTGCCATTAGAAAAGGCAGGACTGAGGCAGGCTTGGAAGAAAACTGGCTGAAGAGTCTGCACTCAGTTAAATACCTTCTTCAACGTGTAGAACAGAACCAAATTAATTCAAGTCTCACTAGCAACTGGCTGTCTGCCTGTACCTGTGACATCTGTTGCTTTGTGTGCTCACAGAGAGGCTGGCAGCATAGTATTGTTATCAGTTGCTCTGTAGCTCCAAAAGTAAGGATTTGTGTAGTATAAAGGCTGGATTCATAATAATGTTTAGCAGATTGGGTATGGGCTTTTGAAATAAATCTCCTAATAACCCCCACTTTCTGTAGCATGATTGTCGTTTGTGAGTTGTTACAAACAGGATTCCTTTTGGGTGGAAGTAAACTAAAAGTTGCATCTTGAATCTGTTCCTTTCACTAATGGCAGCCAATTTATGGGACCAGATGAGAGCTAGTGTGAAGTAAATCTCCCCCAAATTACTACAGTGGACATCAGTTCTTTAGTGTTTGCTCTGCAAAGTGGACTCACAGTCATTTCCCAATGAGACATAGCTTTGGATTCCACTACAGCTAATCACCAGTGTGATATACTATTGACCTGTCCTCTCTTTTAAAAAGGAGGACGAAAGTCAGAAGAAAGCTAGTATCAGAAGGACAAGTAAACAAAGTATAGAAAAGCTATAATTAAGATTACACAGGAAAACTTAATTAGCACATTCACAGTGCTTAACAATATAGATGCTAAGATGGCCTTTAAGTACTCAGCTTCCCTTTTCCCCTCTCCATAGAATCCCTTCTTCTTTCATGGATGCTGTTCCTTTTTCCAATCCGTGTTTTATTTTCTTGTTAGTGTAAAACATGACATTCACCTCATCTTCCCTGCACATTAGCCAGACCTACAGTGAAATATTAGTTTAACTCATCTGGCATTCATCGCTGCAATACAGAACTGTTCAATGGACATTAGTGGCTTTGCACGTTGATACTGTGGGGTACTGGATGATAACATCTAGTTCTGACAGCTTAGGCATAGGACCACAGCATTCACAAATCAGCAGCGTATGGATGATTTGGGCAACCCATGAAAAACTTATTTTTGTGGTGTGTTTAGCGTTACACAACATACATTGCAACCACCTTTCTGAAAGCCCATCGTTTTGGAAAGATGGATCAAGCAGACAACTGTGAAAATTACATTTTAAAAGATTTGTTGACTGTAAACATGAAACTATATTTGTGGAAGGACCAAGATCAGAACTGTGGTCTCTCTGCGGTTTAAACCTGCATTACCTGTTTCTAACAACTCCATTTGTTACTGTTATCTAGGGACAATAAGGTTGTACAAACAACTTCATTCCAGACGTTACTTTATTATCTTATTTTTGAGTGCTTGATTTTGCTATGCTAATATTTACAATTGTTTTATATAAAATAAATAATAAATAAATCAGTTTGATTGAGTAGATGTCAGTTGCAACTGCAAGTGCTGAGCACTTCTGAAGGCTCACCTCAGATACGTTGAAGGCAAAAAAAAACCCCTGCTGTGTGGTGCAATGCTATACTACCCCTTCATGATTTATGGAAAGCTTTAATTTTGTTTTATTTTCAAAATCTTTGGGATAGGCAGCAAAACCTTTCTTTTGTTACCAAAGAAGAAAAGTTTTAAATTACATTTAACACCATTTTGTCGATAGTTTTGGAAGCAATAATATTGTTTCTTATGTGTGAGAAATCTTAGTAGAAACTAAGGATGCAAAGTTAATCAATTTAAAGTATATTTAACAGTAGTATTTGTTAGAACTGTTTGTATGTACTTTATAAGGCACTTCAAAATCACTACTCAGAACTAAAGTAATCTTCCTATAGTCCTTTTCTTGGATCAGAGAGAAAGATTTTGCCTCTTTGCTTTTAAAGTCTGGGTGAATGACTTGAATGTAGGAGAATGTCAGGCTGCTGTTTGCATTAACAGTGAATTTCATGAAGATCATGAAAGAAATTAAGATTCTGATGCAGCTAAGAAGGACAGTAGCAAGTAAAGCTTATTATTTGAAAACAACATCCTATTTTACATCCTTTAAAGTCAATGCTATGTGGTTTTTTGGATGATATGGGATTAGCTGTGGGTAGCAACTACATAAATACCACCCAGTTAGTATGGTAACATCTAATCATTAGAACATGGACGTTGAAAACTTATTTTCTTGTAAGAAAAATCAGGAGTTTCTATTAGTTTAATACAACAGTAGATAAAAAGACTCCCTCTTCACAAAGAAAAAAACTCATCAAGGATTCAGAGAGCATAACGTCTGCTTTTGCTATGAGGCAGTTATAATAATCACAGCCATCAAAATGAATGCCCTTTTAAAAATCCTTTCCCTCTTGAAGTACTTGCCTATGATATTCCAAACAACCATATCTGCCTCTTGGCACCTATTTAAGATATACCTGGCAAATGAAAACTGAATTAACAATAATACTTTAAAAATACCTACGGCAGTATTGAAACTCTATATGCTTAAAGAAAAAAACAGGTTTTTTTCCAAATGGCTGGCAGCACCATCTCCAGGCTAGACAGTAACAGATGCCAATGAAAATTATTGCATATTTCTTTCTTCTCACTAGATAACCTTCAGGCATAAAGATTTCAGCCTCTCTGATTTTCTGGCTTACTTTCCATGCATATTACATGCAACAGACTCAACACCAGAAGTTGCATGTCACTCACATGTAGAATAATTGAAAATATACCCAAGGTTTAATTTATTGCCCTGGCTTACTGCATTCCGCAGTGTAAATGCTACATTCCTCTGAGGAATCGAAGTGACCCCAAAGGCTGAGTCTGGTCCTTTGCAGAAATGTTGACTGAAGTCCAGAAAAGTCAACTGAAGTGTACACTGTGACCATCCTTCCTGAGGTAGCACCTTTTGGACAGCTTTTGGCCATTTGTCTAACTCTGCCCTTTGCTAGACCCAGGGAGTTTTAGTGCTCTTTGATCTCTTCTCTTAGACTTGGCAAAGCAATTCTGCCTTCAGGGCAGAACGGAGGAATCTTGCACTCACAGCCAGAAATCTGGCAAGAGTGTTTAAGTTCCTGTTAGGATCCTGTTTATCTGTTTATCTAGGTGACTCTTACTTTTCTTGCTTAGCAGCTTTGTTGATCTGAATCCGTGGGAAGAAAATGCTCAGACATATTGATGATGTACATTAAGAAATATTACATGTATTTTATAGTTTATTACAATCTAGTGTGCATTGCAGATAAAAGAGTGGGGGCCTTATGCCTCTAATATTTGAATACACAGAGGTATCTTTACTATATTTACTCCAGTCTAAATTCTTATTGTCAGAATATGGGTAGACAGAACATATTATGAATATTTTATAAAGTGACACTAGTATTTTCTAACTTCTATGAAAGATTCTGCTATGTTTTGGAGTCATATTAGTCTACTGCAACGACACTGATAGCCATTATCTTCTTCAAATCATCTAGTACCTCAAGAACCCTACTCTCTTCCCTGACTCCCAGGCCGAAAGACTTAACAATTTCTACCAAAAAAGGGTTATCTCATTTCTATTACAAAAATCCACAAGATTACCTACATCTATTTGTATGATAATCTGATTTTTTCCTATATTAACAATAATTTGCACAACCTGGAAGTACAGTAAATGTACATACAATTGTTTCAAAACTATAATAACATTAAAAAACTGATCTCAACATCATTTCCTGAACCAATCATTTCATTGCCTTTGATCCTAATAACTCCTGAACCACTCATTTAATTGCTTTCAATCCTAATAACTCCTATTTATGACTCTCTGTAGCTTTTGTTTATCTGTCATTCAATTCTAGCATTCTCTTCTACTCTATCTTAAATCAGAATTTGCCTTTGCTTAAAACTCAATAGTGTATGTTCATTTTATTACTTGTCCACAAATAGTTCTCAAAAAAAAGATATTAGTGTAGACTGACACCTTCTAGCCAATTTACATGGATTATCTTAATAGCAGCTAATAGTAGGCATATATGATACTGTAGTTCACAAAAATCTTACGTTAGGTGAAAGAAATGGTGTATCTATTCCATAGTCCCCTCTGATAGTATCAAATGCTTCGGCAAAATTACTTACCCATAGTAGACACATATTCTCATATACTTAGTAACTTGACATCCTTTTCATCAGTTTATGATCCAAATCTTTGAAAAGGATGTAAATAGTTGACTCCTGATGATTCTCTGGAAATCATTATACTAGCTGTGTGTGAGAATGGCTCTGTATTTTCTTAAACATTTATATTCCATATAGTTTATGTGAAAAACAACGTCATGGTACATGTCTTACTGCTGTTAAATCTTCTAGTATTCCAAAATTACTGTTCTCCTGTTGTTACTTCCATGTCTTACGGCTTTATGGCTTTGGATGACTTGACCTTCTTAGTTTGTATTAAATTGTTCACAAATTGGTTTTATCTTTTTAGACAACTCTAGTCTTAAATATACATCTTTAACTCATTCCTTGGCCTGTAGAATGAAGATAAAGTTTCCTTCTTATATCTGCCATGAGGGAAAAAAGCATTATTAATATTTAGAAAATTTTATGCTGAACAATTAATACCTCAAGTGAAGATTTCCTCACTTTTCTTTTGGTTACATCCTTGTTTGGGCAACAACAAGCTGTAACATGATTGGTAATACAGTCGTCATCACAGATCTAAAACAGCAATCCTGACGTTAACTACACGTAAAAAAACCTTTTTTTCTGACTTTATGCTAAGATCAAAATGCTTCATTGAAGTCATTAATGTAGTCAACAGGATACTTTCCATTTATTTCAAAAGACTGTAGATTCTAACACAATTTAAAACTCTGAATATACTGCATATCATTCCTACAGTGATGGAAAATCATCTCCACAGTTACCACTTAGAATATCACAGGAATCTTTTCAGAGTATAGGATTACAATACTACAACTGATTTACAGTCTGATATGTACCTTCTCAATCACAGTTTGACTGAAATATTATAATTCCAACCTCCACAAACTCTCCTCTCTACAGTAAAAAATTTCTGTTGCAGCAAATAATTTTTCAGTTTATCATTTGTGGGAACGTAAAGATAACGAAAAGGTGGAAAGTCACCCAAAGACAGATTTTAGGGTGTATTTATCAGTCTTAAGATCTATATTACAAATCTCTACAATGCATAAGAAGCTGAGATAAATATGAGCAAGATAAAATACAAAGTACCTTCTAGATAAACAAGAGTATCAGAATTCAGTACTTCTGAATTCAGAGAATTTCTACACTTCATTCAGTACATATTTTTTCCTATTTTGCTCACCAGAGACTGAAGGAATAGAAATTGCTTTGAAGGACATAGCCACTCCTTAACTAAATTAAGAGGTTTGATTCTAACGATTATATGTACAATTTATATTTCTTTAAATTCAGCCTCCACATTTAGGTGTCCAGTCCAAGCTAGGCATACACAATGAAGAGAGGCAGGTGTCTTCAGGTGATTCATTAGAGATTTAGGGAAGGATGCCTATATTTCTGGGATCAAATCAATTTAACAAAGTATGTGCTCCACAATCTTTTCTTTTTTGACCTAAGCCACATACTTCACAAGACCCCTAATAAGCAGCTTTAAGTCAGTAATTCTTTCTTTTAAGAAATACTGTAGCACAGAAGTGGCCGGCCAGTATTACCTGGCAGTCATAGAAATCCTTCAGTCCTTTAGCCCTATCCATACCAGTATCAAGTCGTAAGTACATTTAAAAATTATTTTACAAATACATCTGATGGGGAATCTATAACAGATGATAGAGTGCTGTGTGTTAGCCTTGGTAGGCAGTTCACACAACTGCTTGCTCACTCCCTCCTTGTGGGATGGGGAGAGTATGGGAAGGGTAAAAATGGCCAAATTTGTGGGATGAGTTAAAGACAGTCTAATAGGTAAAGCAAAGCTGTGCATGCAAACAAAACAAAACAAGGAATTCATTCACTACTTCCCATCAGCAGGGAGGTGTTCAGCCATTTCCAGGAAAGCAGGGCTCCATCATGCATGAACAAAAGTTACTTGGGAAGATAAATGCCATAACTCTGAACATCTTCCCTTCTTCCTTCTTTCCTCCAGCTTTTATTGCTGAGCATGACATATGGTATGGAATAACCCTTTGGTCAGTTGGGGTCAGCTGTCCCAGTTGTCCCCCCTCCCAATGTCTTGTGCACCCTCAGCCTACTCACTGGTAGGGCGGTGTGAGAAGTACAAAAGACCTTGATGCTGTATAAGTACTGGTCAGCAATAACTAAAACATTGGTGTGTTACCAACACTGTTTTGGTCACAAATCCAAACCACAGCACCATACAAGCTACGACAAAGAACATTAAATCTACTCTAACCAAAACCAGTACACAGAGGAATGAATATCTCTCTCCATTGTTAAATGAATTTATAGTAAATAAAGTTTAAAATATTAGCTTCACAAATTTCTTAACAGGCTGGCAATAAATTATAAAATATTAAAGAATATATTAACTAGATCAAAAGCTTTCTAAAATATTCTAAATGTTAAAAATCACATTAGAGCTTTTTTTCAGAAAACTCTTTTTCCAACTGGAAATTAAAGAAAAAGTCAATAACGTGTTTTTCTAATGACATCAGTTATTCATTTGCAATCTTTCATGACATGAAGTAAGAAATTGAATAAAATAGGGAAAAATGTGAGTCATGCCTTATTTGTCTAGATGCCTCTCCTGAAGTCAGAACCATCTGCAGAGTTTGTTTCCCACATTAGACAAACGAGGGATTTTCTTTCTCAGTGCTAAGCCCATTTTTAATTTAATTCAGGAGAACACAGAATTTGTCCTCTATAATGACTTCTACAGCTATTGTCCCTTTACTCTGACTTTGCCTTAGGCCTACATATTTTTAAGCTGCAAAATACAAACAAGTATCCTTTATCTAATCGCAGTAAGAACCAAGTTCCAAAAATATGAATATGTATTTCATTAGAACATACAGCAAATATACAGGGAAAAAATCTTAACATTTAGCGTATCTAGCCTGTGTGCAATGGTCAACTATGGCAGGATGTATCTCACTTAAAATTGCTAAAAGTTTACATGGGTTTAATAGACAAATTCATTGCAGAAAAAATCCATCAAAGGCTTTGAAATACAAGGAACTCTGCTTTATGATTCAATAAGTTGCAATACCATAGTGTTGCAATACCATAGTATTGCAATACCAAAAGTTGCAATACCATAGCAAACAGTAGAAGACTATTCAGAAGTATTTCTATACATTTATTCTATGCTTACAGCCTTCCCTTCTAATATAGAGGAGGGAAAGCAAGCTATATATTATAGTATCAGAATAAATCTGCTCTATTTGGACATTAGAGAGAAATTTGGACAGTAGAAAGAAATTCTTTACTGTGAGGGTGGTGAGGCACTGGAACAAGTTGCTCAGAGAAGCTGTGGAGGCCACATTCCTGGAAGTGTTCAAGGCCAGCCCCAGCTGGATGGGGCTTTGGGCAACCTGGTCTAGTGTAGGGTGTCCCTGCCCATGGCATTGGGGTCGGAACTAGATGATCCTTGTGGTCCTTTCCAACCTAAACCATTCTATGATTCTACGATTCTATACTTATAACTTTATAGTCCTCTTGCATATTTTGTTAGTCACTGTTGCAGATAGTATCCTAGCCTAGACAGGCCTTTATTCTGATCCAGTATGGAGCTACTGTGCTATGTTCTTCTAGTCTTAACCTCATTTATCTACAAGGGATACATCTGCATCAGAGCTTCAGGGTGCCCATGAGTTTTTAAGGTGCATAAATCTAGGCAATTTTAGAATGTGTTTCATCTGACCTGTTGAATAACACCTCTGTAACCGGAAAATGTAGAATGCATAACCTGCAAATCCCAGCCCACGGTATGAATTTTCTTTTATGTTTGTACTCAAGGATTATGCCTGTATCAAACTTTCTTATCCTAATCAGGTCTGTATGGTCAGACAAAATATAAGACAGCTGGAATATATTTTTGTGTGATACAATTGTTCCAATAAGTTTTTCTGCTGATTGATTTATTACAAATATAGTTGGAAGTGAGGCATTTATGCTCTGTCACCAAGGAAATTGACTGGCCTTGATTAAACTTCTTATGGAAAATGCCAACATTTATGAACGGAACCTAAAATTCCCCCAGAGCTCCCAGCATCATTAACCAGCCCACAACTGGCTCTGTTCAGAAGGCCTTTGTTGGGCCCTATGATTCCAGTGTGGTTTGACTTCCTAAACAGCAAGGTAGAAATGAGTTATACTCCTGCTGAATCTCATGGTAGATCTATTCTATGTTAATGAGTAGAGCTGGATCTTGAATGTGCTTAACATGATACATGGTTTATATGAGCATTCTGGCAAAAAGCACATTTCTATAAATGTTTCATTCAGAAAGATGTATAACAGCTGCCTTATTCATATGTATCAATCACTACATTTGCAAACGTCTTCTTTCCAACCACACTAAACCCTGGATAACTTACATGTGAAATTTCACAACATGATTAGGTTTTCTCATCAAAATCATACTGAAAGACAAGGCAAAAAGGACCATAGACTACTGCCAAGAGCTACAACAATGACTGGATAATGATTTGGACTTTCCTCCTCTACAAAATGTAACTAAAAAATCTCAATTCAAAAAATTCAAGAAAAAGAAAAAATACTTTGTTCAATAGTACAGAGAAATGTCTAACCCTCCTACTTAAGTTCTAAGTATGGGAACCATCTCAAAATAGTTGTCCAATAAATACTACTGAGGTAAATTGATGATAACATTAAGTTCTAAAACCAAGATCATAGAATTCAGAACAAGACAGTCACCAATCCAAGTCGTTAGGTATTAATTACTGAATAATATATTAAAAAAAAATATTAGTGCATGATAACCCTTCTGCACTATGAGTGGGTATTCAAATGAAGCATTAACTCTTAGTCTATGCCCAAATCTGTTGAGAAACGAGGTTTTGTACATTTTGAGAATGAAATAAAGGTAAGAAGTGGACAAGATGTAGGTTGATCATCAGCACACTAGCAATAACTTTCATGGTATGCAAGAACATTTTTTGATCTGTATGTTCTGACAAAAATCAGCTGTTTGGATGTTATATGGGCCATTCTTCCCTGTCTCCTAATTATCTACCCCTTCCAAAGGAAACAAAATCCACTGAGATGTGTGGTCACAGTGCTCCAGGTACATCCTTACAAGTGCTGATCAGAGAGAAATAATTGTTTCCTTCACCCTGCTAACTGCACTCTTACTTGTATTGTCCAAAAGTCTGTCACTTTTTGTGCATCAGTCCTTTCCTGCAAAACTGCTTTCCAATGAGTCAGGCCACAGCCTGTAATGGCACATGTGATTTTTCTTCCTAAAAGGCAGGATTTGGCATTTGACTTCATTGAACTTCATGAGGCTTCAATCAGCCCATTTCTCCAGGAGCCCTGACCTCCATTTTATTGACTGTTTCCTTAATTTTGCATCATCTCCAAATTTGCTGTAAGTGCTTTCTATCCTATCTATCAAGTCATTAATAAGCATGTTAAATCGATATTGGCTTCAACTGGCTCTTCACTGACTAGTGACAGGCTGCCAGCCACGGATTATTAACCAAATAATGACAAATGTTGCTGCAAAATTACCATTTCCGTAGAACAAACTAGTCCTCAAGCAGTCTAATCAAAATTCAGCTTAGTTACCAAGCAGTTATGAATAAACAGAGACTTAGGATCTTTTCTCTTGGTCAGAGGCTTTATTTACAATGACGAAACTGGGTTCTAGACAACCAGCTTGGGTTATAGGTAAGAGGATTGCTTTTTGCATAGCACAGAACCACAGAATGGTAGGGGTTGGAAGGGACATCTGGAGATCTTCTAGTTCAACCCCCCTGCTAGAGCAGGATCACCTAAAACAGGTTGCACAGGTTTGTGTCCAGGTGGGTTTTTAGTATCTCCAGAGAAGGAGACTCCACAACCTCTCTGGGCAGCCTGTTCCCAGTGCTTTGTCACCCTCAGAGTAAAGAAGTTTTTTCACATACGGACATGGAGCTTCTTGTGTTCAAGTTTGTGCCTGTTGCTCCTTGTCCTGTCTCTGGGCACCCTGAGAAGAGTCTGGTCCCATCTTCTAGACATCCTCCCTTTAGATATTTACAAGCATTGTTCAGATTCCCCCTCAGTCTTCTCATCTCCAGGCTGAACAGACCCAGCTCCCTCAGCCTTTCCTCATATGGAAGATGTCCCAGCCCCCTAATCATCTTTGTAACCCTCCACCAGGCTCTCTTCAGTAGTTCCCGGTCTTTCTTGAACTGGGGAGCCCAGAACTGGACAGAGTACTCCAGATGTGGCCTCACTAGAGCTGAGTAGAGGGGGAGGATAAAATGGCAAAACTGTTCTTACATATACATGTAAAATAGGTATATCAAACTGCCTAAAAGACAATGGCTTAGTAGTCCTGGATCCCCAGTAGTTCCTCAGTGCAGTTAACAAGGATACATGGATTATGGATACTTTTGGAAGGGATTTTTCCAAATTCCTTTAATATATATTTTAATTTATATTTATATATATATATATTCTATTATATTGTATTGGCTTTTAGTTTGCATCAGTAGAAGCCTAGTCACTAGATCACCTTTAATGTCATCAGCTGCGTCCACAAGCAAGGCTGAAAATGCAGACCAGCTAACTAATGAAAAGACATTTTAGTTAACCAATAAACAGCCCTGCTGTGAACATCACAACTGATAGACCATCATAGAATCACAGAAGACATCATCAAGATACATATCCTGTGTTATCTAGGTTCTTCAAGGAGAGATCATTCCCTCAGCACCTGCATGGACTCTGTGCAAATATGGTGATTCCTGCTGCCAACAAGGTGCTCCAAGACAGGTTTCTACAAATTCACAAATGAGTTTCAGTCTGGCAAAATTCAGCAAAGGATCTATCATAATAAAAATCATCAGGCCTACCCTCTATCACAATATGGAAACAGCAAAAACATACATGCCTTTGTTGAGCTCATCTTCCCAGATAGTGAGGAAGCCAGACCCAAAGTCAGCTATTAGTACAGAAATAGAATAGTTAACTCTCAGTTATACAGAGAGCAAAATCTGCTGGACTGTATAAATGGAGTAAAATCACTTCCTTCAGAGAGGTTGTGGCATTGTTCTGGATTTACAGTGCCATGAAGAAGCTCCGTGGGTGGCATTTTCCGGACTCAAACATTAATTTTATGCACTGTACAAGTGGCACTTGCATGATCAGGATAAGAGATTTCACAATCTTTGTATAAACTGTCACATTCTTCCCATCAAAATGTAAGACCATCCGGTGGGAGCCTCAGACTTATGTAGAACAAGGCATGGACAAGACACAAGGCATTTTCTTCCTATACAGAACTGCTGAAGAGCACTACTTCAAAAATCACAGAATTCCCTTGATATCTTTCCAGCTAATATCCCCCAAGTACTCATCATTCCAAGAGAATACAAGTGGTAATATGATGAAATTGAATCTGATATATGAATGTCCATTCACATGAAAAATGTAAACATGAGTATTCTGTACTGCATTATAGTCTACTGCCTGTGTGCTTCCTTAGCAGCTACCTTTTTACCAAACTTTCCTTCTGTAAAGGTGGCTTATATTTACTCCAGAGAAATTTTGCCCGTACTGGAGACTTTAACACTAAGAGACCTGCATAAGCAGAAAGCTTATTTTACTTTTATGTTAACATGGGGAGTTCATATATAGTTTGGGGTTGGAAGGTAAGGAAAGACAAAAGTGAGGCCCCTTCACTTTGACAGATGAATTCCAACAGCACTTGGAAGAGGGAGATAAGATTAAAACTGTCACCATTCATAAAAAGTTTCATTTAGCCAAAATAGTCCTTATCTTTCGGCTTTATAAGATAAATTTCTCTAACACAAAAGGTAATTGTAGGAAGTATTTCAGGAAATTGTTACATTACAAAGGAACATTTTGTAATAATATGTATAATAAATACTGTAGTCCATACTTGCCCTGGTCATTGGCTGATGTCCAAGGGGAGAAAACATTTGTTTTTAAAGGTGTTTGATCATTTTGATAATACTTTGCCAATACTTTGTAAATTTTGTATTGTAAATATTTTCTTCTGAGACCCCAAAAGTAGTTCTTCAGCCATTTCTCATTTTCTATCTTCTACATTAATATATTTTCAACTCCTCTTCCTCTAGGCCTGTTTATGTCATCTTACACTGCTTGAAATTAATTGTGAGTGGTACCACGGAATAAGTTACTTAGTGTTCATTTTTTTGTCATTTGTACTACCCAACGAATCTATTGAAAGTCAAATATTTTTATGTTGCTTGTCTTACTCAAAATCAAGAGGAATTTTTGCAGAAATTGGCTAGCTACATTTGATCTTACCAACATATGCCAGCTAGTTAATTCAGTATCAAAGCCATATATTTTGCATGTTAATAATTATTTTACTTCTCATAACCCATAGAACTGTAATTAACTAAGATGTAGTTAGAATTTGCTAGGCTGTTTTGCGTTTGCATAGGAAGGTTTTGGTAGCGGGGGGGCCACAGGGATGGTGGCTTCTGCAAGAAGCTGCTGGAAGTTTCCTCTGTATCTGATAGAGACAATGCCAGCCGGCTCCAAGATGTTCATGTTGCTGGCCAAGGCCGAACCCATCAACAACAGTGGTCATTGGAGCCAGAGAGAGGAGTGAGAAGATGTAAGAAACTTTGCAGACACTAAGATCAGTGAAGAAGGCTGGGGAGGAGATGCTCCAGGTGCCGGAGCAGAGATTCCCCTGAGGCCTATGGTGAAGACCATGGTGAGGTAGGCTGTCCCCCTGCAGCCCATGGCAGAGCGGTGATGAGGCATAGAGATTTCACCTGCAGCCTATGGACGACCACATGCCGGAGCAGGTAGATGCACTTGAAGGAGGCTGTGACACCGTGGGAAGACCACGCTGGAGCAGGCTCCTGGTAGGACCTGTGGATCTGTGGAGAGCAGAGCCCACGCTGGAGCAGGTTTACTGGCAGGATTTGTGACCCCATGGGGGACCCACGCTGGAGCACTCTGCTCCTCAAGGTCTGCACCCTGTGGGAGAGGCCCACATTGGAGCAGTTTGTGAAGAACTATAGTCCATGGAAAGGACTCATGTTGGAGCAGTTCATGGATGACTGTCTCCTGTGAGAGGGACTCCATGTTGGTGCAGGGGAAGAGTCCTCCCCCTGAGGAAGAAGCAGCAGCCAAAATGACACGTAATCAACTGACCATAACCCCCATTCCCGTTCCCATTCCCCTGTGCAGCGGGGGGGGGCGGGCAGAGCAGAGAGAAATCAGGAGTGAAGTTAAGAAGGGAGGGGGGGGGGGAGGGGTTTTAATTTTTGGTTTTATTTCTCATTGCTCTGTGTTCTGCTTGGTGATAAATTAGATTAATTCCTCCTAAGTCTGGTCTGTTTTGCCTGGGACGGTAATTGGTGAACATCCTTTCCCTGTCCTTATCTCAACCTACAAGCCATTCATTATGTATTTTCTCCCCTGTCCAGTTAAGGAGGGGGAGTGATAGAGCGGCTTTGGTGTGTACCTGGACATCAGCCAGGGTCACCACACCACTATTATAAAAATAATAGTAATAACAAAGCAACAACAATGCTTATAAAGCACATGCCCTACTCTTTGCCAAACATAGTAAGTCCCTCAATTCAATGAGTGCAGGTTTCTCCTTGTGGTCCAGGTTTGGCATTTAATCACTGGCTCATGATACAGTACCACGACAGAAGAACATATAGAAACACAAAATCATTGAATGGTTTGGGTTGGAAGGGACGTCAAAAATCATCTAGATTCAACCCCCTGCCATGGGGACAGACACCCTTCACTAGAACAGGTTGCCCAAACCCCCATCCAACCTGACCTTGAACACTTCCAGGGAGGGAGCATCCACAGTTTCTCTGGGCAACCTGTGCCAGTATTCACAGTCAAGAATTTCTTCCTAATATCTAACCTAAATGTCCCCTCTTTTAGTGTGAACCCATTACCCCTTGTCCTATCTCTCCCTGCCCTTGCAAACAGTCCCTCTCCATCTTTCCTCTAGGCCCCCTTCAGGTATTGGAAGGCCACAATTAGGTCTCCTTGGAGCCCTAGCTTCTCAAGGGTGAACAAGACCAACTCCCTCAGCCTGTCCTTGTAGGAGAGGTGCTCCAGCCCTCTGATCATCTTTGTGGCCCTCCTCTGGACTTGCTCCAGCAGCTCCATGTCTTTCCTGTACTGGTGACTCCAGAGCTGGATGCAGTACTACAGGTGGGATCTCACAAGAGCAGAGTAGAGGGGGAGAATCACCTCCCTCAACCTGCTGACCACACTGTTTTTGATGCAGCCAGGATGCGGTTGGCTTTCTGGGCTGCCAACACACACTACTGGCTCATGCTAAGCTTTTCATCAACCAGAACCCCCAAGCCCTTTTCCTCAGGGCTGCTGTTGATCCATTCTCCACCCAGCCTGTAGTTGTGCTTGGGATTGAGCAAACCCATGTGTAGGACCTTGCTCCTGGCTTTGTTGAACTTCATGTGGTTCACACAGGCCCACCATTCAAACCTGTCAAGGTCCCTCTGGATGGCATCCCTTCTGTCCAGCGTGTCAACCGCACCACGCAGCAAACTTGCAAAATCGATCCCACTGTCCATGCCACCAACAAAGATGTTGAACAGTGTTGGTCCCAGTACTGACCCCTGAGGAATGCCACTTGTCACCGATGTCCGCTTGGACATCGAGCCATTGACAACAACTCTCTGAGTGCGACCATCCAGACAATTCCTTACCCAGCGAGTGGTCCGTCCATCGAATCCATGTCTCTCCAGTTTAGGGACAAGAATATCGTGCGGGACAGTGTCAAATGCTTTGCACAAGTCTGGGTAAATGACATCAGTCATACTTCCCTTGTCCACTGACCCTGTAATCCTGTCATAGAACGTCACCAATTTTGTCAGGCACAATCTGCCTTTAGTGAGGCCACGTTGGCCGTTACCACTCACCTCCTTATTTTCTATGTGCGTGAGCATAGTTTCCGGGAGGATCTGTTCCATGATCTTGCCAGGCACAAAGTTGAGACTGACCTGTAAGGAGATGGCCAGTATGAAGCAGCTCTTCTTTTCCAGGTAGTGGTACAGAACATTCCTACATATGCAGGCAGGCCCTACTGTAATGTGCCCATTTGGTCTGTTTTGAGGGTCCCATGAGAAACCCTGAAAACAGGAGTTGGAGGAATTAACACTTGAGTTATCCAAATGTTCTTGGATTATGTGTATAAGAGTAAGATCACTGGTGTAAAAGTCCTCTTTCACAGCTATGCAATACGACTGTAGATGAATTAGGAGCACACCATTCCAAACTGAAAAAAATAATAAAATAGATAGATAGATAGATAGATTCTTATGGAGAAATTCCTAACCAGTAGTAAGAGAATTCTAAGAGTTAGTAATGGCTGTTATTTGTTTTTATTGTTAACAAAGTGTTTCTAACTATCCATGTTTTCATTAGATGCAAAACTAAAAAGAGCTTTGTTATCAAATCAAAATTCAGGTAGTGCAATGATTTGTGCATACGAATTTTATGTGGATTAGGAGAAAGTAGTTTTCAAATACACAGTTTTGGGCATCTTCATACAAAGAAGTCATAATACATATTTGGATGGGAAATCATGAATCTTCCCCTTCCTTTCCCTTTTCAAGCCTTTTCTGTACTCTAAAAAGCAAATGAACTCTACAAACCCAAACCACAACAACTGTCAAAGTTATTAAGAAATTTTGCTGCTTTCCTAACCTCCTTTGGGTTTCTTTGCTGACTGATTAATTTTCGCTACACACATTCTGTTCTCTCCATCTGCTTCACAGGGTGGTTTTCACAACCTTATTTAACATTGCTGAGGTTTCCTTACCTTGTGCTGACAAGGGTTTTAGAGGACTGTGGATAGAGGCTGGTGTTCAACATTTACCACAATCTTGTACAAACGTCTGAGCAGCCGTACAGTTAGACTCGCTTAGAATTTCTTCACCCTAAAAAATAAATGACCCTTTCTGAACAACTGCAGGCAATCCCTTTGCTCTTAAGAGATAAGGAGTACTTTTGACTGTATTTCAAAAAAATTTTTGGGTTTTGTTTGCAAAATAAAATAAAGAACATGTACTTCAATTCTCTGAAAAATGACAATACCTGCAATGTAAGTTCATAGTCTTGTAAAGGAGATGTTCGTGTTCAAATAACAAGTTTTTTAAGCACTTTAAATGGATTAGTTCTACATATTCTGTTTAATAGAAAAGGTTCATTTCTTCTCCAGCACTTAGCAGTTCACTGACATTACGAAGCTCTTTGAAAAAGGGGTAAAGCAGCAAAAATGAGTAAAAATTAGCTGTATATTCAAATCCCAACTTTGTATTCCAAACACTTGAGCGTGCACACAAATAATCTTTTGCTTGAAGTACTCTCAGGCTTACACATGCAAACACCTCTCCTGGGTCCATGCACTGATGCAGCTAGCCACTGCTAGCCATTATTTTTGCAGATATATACTTCCTAAAAGTGGAAAATAAGAGTCTGTTTTAAACTAACATAGCTAGGAGCTAAAACCTCAGACGGTCCTTAATCCAAGCAGCTAGGAGGCAAAGAACATGCCCAATGGAGCCATTAAATTCAGAAAGGATATTTATATAGCAATATACAGCGATGGTGTTGCTTGCGTATAATGTATACAAAGGAAAGGGTTTATGACTTATTTTTGCAGTGGATTGTGTTCTTTGAGGAGTTACTACCATAAAAGAAGATGAGTAACCTCGAGCCCTCTTGTACTTCTAGTTAAAGTTAAGTATCATTTGTGATATATTCAGCATGTTTGAAATGAGTAAATGTGAATTTCCTTTTCTTGAAATTAAAGTATATGTATAGTATAAGTACAATCACAATACTGTTTGCTTTCATTTATTTTACCAACTTTTTGATTCTTTGGATACCTGTGCATGAGAGAGGCAATTAATCTCATGTTATGAGTTGAGAAAAGCTGTGGATGACTAAGATACGGAGATTGAGTGGAAGGATACACAATGCAGTACTCTGAGCTCACCAGTGATCCTCTTTAACTATATTGTGTCTGAAAGGAACTGTGGTGTCGTGATCAGGCCAGAGGATAATCTTGAAGCAGCAGAGAAATACTGATAAGAAAGCTCTGCCTTGAAAGTTTTCTTTACCAGGAACACAAGAAGACACTGGAAAATCACCAGAATGTGACTATCGTGACTCAGTAATTTAACTTTTTACAATAAATGCATGAAAGCACTAAGTAATTTTCATGTTCCCATATATACTTAGCTACAGGCAGACACCACAACTGCAAAAAACATTCAGGCTGCTTCTTCAGAGGAAGAAAGCTGTATGAGAAAGAAACTGATCCCACATGACCTTATTTTCTGCTGATACCTCAGAGTGATTTCATCTTAGTACTTAGCATCTTCCAGTGACAATGATTCCTTTTAAAGACTGACTCCATAATGATTTTTAATGTAATCCATCCCTGGCTACCGCTTTTCTTCAGATCATGTAACTGTTTCTCCTTGCACTAAAGATTTCCATAGGGAGAATGAGTTATGATTTTCAACCTAATTATGAGTCTCTTTTGGCTCAGTCACCCTACATACTGAAATTTGGACTTACCTGGTAAGCCTAGCACTATCACTTTCCCATTTCATATCACATAGACAAGGCGTGGGAGCTGCACTTATACTGATCAGAAGTGCATGTGGCTCAGTTGCCACATACTGAGCACAGCAGGAGCAGGGGACAAAAACCGCTCCTTTCCTTCTGAGATGGGATACTACAAGGAGCATAGAGCTGTCACACCCTTAAATTAAGCATATAAAATTACATCCCTAGACCTACTCCCAGTTTTTGTTACATTCATGATATAAATCACATCTTATACAGCTCTCTTGCTAGAATGATCACACAGCTTAGAAGTAGGTTAAATAATAATAGTTGCCTTAGAAATAGAATAGATAGAATAGAAAAAAAAAATATTAAGCTTCCAGCAAAATAGTGCATATAATTCATGAAATGTGGCATGCTTAAGTTGTTGTAAGCTCTCATTTGAAGTGCTCTCAAGACCATAAAGTGTTGTAACTGCGTATGTGCCAATGATTTATAAAAACAGCCAGAAAAGCAAATGTTTGGCTTTCAGATGTTTTGCTCATAATGCCACCCATCTCGCCCCTTCCTATTGTTTCTCTTCTCCAAGACAGTAAGAAACTTTGCTATTGTATCTATTGCAATAATTTGCAGTTCCTATTCGGTAAATTCAAATGCATCCAAAGTGGTCAGATTGTTCCATTAACTTCTGTCCTTGTGGAGACTACCAAGGTGATGTGACTATTTCCAATAAGAATAAAAATATTAATTAGGACTGTATATACCTTCAGTGTGATCATATCCCTAACATCATTATCACTGAATCCAATCTGCATTTTAACTATTTCTGGCTTGACTGCCACTGGCTATATCATCATCATTCCCATTTCAAAGTCCCCCTGTACTTCAAGAATATGCACTGCAGAATAATAATAGAAATATCATGTGGCTCAGTGGCAAATACCAAGTAACTTTTCCAGCAGGATGACAGCGTAGTTGCAAGGCCTAGAAGTAAAGGGCAGGTCCAAGGGAAGGGAAACGCAGAAACGTAGATGTCCTTTGCTGTCATCCGATAGAAGACAAGGAGAATTAAATGCTGCTTATACTAGTAAAGGAAATAGAGTCCTGGTACTGGCTTGAGCAAGGAAATGCAGTCATCCATGCTGTTAGCGCTCTGGCAGACTGTGATCTGCACACTGTTGGAGATAGGGAGAGTAAGATAGCCTAGGGAAGCAATACTGTTTCCTTTATTCTTATACTCGTGATGTGCTAAAGACAGAACGGATAACTAGATAGTTGACCTGATTGATCCAGCTTGGTCCCAACTAGTACTGTGGTTGTTAAGGTCTTACACAGACCTTAACCTTTCTCTATTTGAGAAAGTGATTGTTTGGTACAGCACAGTAGCTTTCCTCCTTCCCTTTGATAAATTTTTTTTTTTGTTTTAAGCCTGATAATTCATCTTTTCAAGAGACAAGAACAGTTCATCTGGTTTACCTTTGGTTTATTTAATTTCTGCAGATCCTTGGATGGTGAAAGAGAGCTCATGCCAGGATCTTCAACCCTGACTTCTACAGCTTGAACCTGAGAGTTCAAGCTGCCACTCAAACTCTTAACAGAAGATTGCATCCAGCTGCACCATGGAGTGATGCACAGGTGTTCAGAGATGAGAGGCTGTTCTCCCACACCACATGAAACAACAGGAATCAAAAGAAATCCAGCTTGAGTGAGCCCAAAGCAAGATCATGAAAGCCATGCAAAAGTTAGCTTTGGTGTGGAGGCCTCAGTATCTCCAGTTATCCAGCTTACGAAAGAGAAGGTAGATGAATGCTTTAATCACTGCATGCATGTACTTGTTGATGGAAGAGATATCTGTCAAAGGTGTTTCACAATCAGGTAGCATTTACTTTGAATTTGGACAAACTGGCACAAAATATTATGCAGTTTTCTAGATGGAATAGGAAGGACTGACTAGCTTGAGATTTGGTGATTTCTTTGTGGGAGTGGGAGAGATATCATCAGCATTCCATTTTTGATGGGCTGCAGAAGACAACAGCCTGCATTAATATTAACATGTTTGCAGAAATTATGAAAATTGCAACAAGACTGAAAACAACATGGTTTTCATGGTTTTGTATGAGTCAGGGTTTTTTAATTTTTTTTCCTTTTTTTTTTTTTTCCTTTTTTTCCCCCTCCTAATAATGCACAGGTCTCCAAAAGTATTTTAACTTTGTTTTGCTTTCCATTTTTGAGGAAGATGGAGGTTGTTCATACTTTTCATGTGACTGTCTTTGCCTGGAGCAGAAAGATTAGAGTGGACCCTGTTCTTCTGTAGAAGAATGTTTGTTCCAGGTGAATGGCTAATGAATCTTTCTCTCAGGTTCAAAGCCATTACCTCCAATAGAATAGAATAGAATAGAATAGAATCATTAAGGTTGGAAGAGACTTCAAGGATCATCCAGTCCAACTGTCCCCCCCCCACACCTATTAACCACTAAACCATGTCCTTCAGTACTGCGTCTAACCTTTCCTTAAACACCCGCAGGGATGGTGACTCCACCACCTCCCTGGACAACCTGTTCCAATGCCCAACCACCCTTTCAGAGAAGAAATTTCTCCTCATCTACAAACTGAACCTGCTGTTCTATTCAGTCTGGTCGGATTTTTGTAGGTTTTTCTAACTACTCAATCCTGGGCAAGGTGCAATCATCTTGAAGTATCTCACCAGAAACTGAAACCAGAGTTTGCTGGGACTCAGCTGTTCACTCTTTTGAAGATCAGAATACTTTGGTCTAATCAAAGTCCCTTGAGTTCCTATAGGAGAATCTGACTGTAAGTTAATGTACTGAATACATGAAGTCAGAAATGATCCAAATGTCTTCCCTGACCTTAAGCTCTAGGAACCTGTCAAATTAATGGCCCTCTCACTTGCACATTCAAGTGGAAGCCAGACAGACTGTTGTGGTTTTATTTGATTATGACCAAAATCTGTGCAAAAGTAGCTGATTTCACTTTGAGTTTCCCTCCTTCTCCTGAGTCTTTTCCATTCCCAGTAATGAGCCTCCAAAACCAAAATGAGTTTGAGAAGTGATCAGAGCTCAGGTTACTATAGTCCTGAGAGCAATCAACAAAATAAAAAGAAAATCCAGCACAACAGGATGCATAGAAACCTAAATATCACAGGAAAAAATGTCGTAAAATTATAGTAAGCCCTTAAAAAGAAAACAAACCATATATGCTCTTTAACTGAAATCTTTTATATTATATTAAGAACTTTGGACAAAATGTCAGAAATAAAAAGCAAGCACAAAAAGTAAGTGTTCTGCATATTTCATATTCATATGAAATGTATTATTGCAGGTTTATTCCAATCTTATTAACCTCCTTATTTAAGGAAGTTTGCTATAAAATATAAAAAGGCATTGGTCGCACCATTTAAAATTAAGAAACATAGTATAGCTATAAGATTAGTGTATTTGAAACCTATGTTATATTCTTAATTTTGTCTCAAGACAGATGTAAATGGAAATCAGCTCTGCCCTCACTTCAGTGCTTCATCAAGACCTCTTTGTGAACAGCTGGTGTACAGAACTGTTGGTGAGGGAGCAGGAGGGGGCAGACATCTGCTGTGCTGCACGAGCAGAGACATCTTGCTATTACCAATATCAGTTCTCTTACCACTGCAAGGAGCAGAGATTTGTGTAACCATCTGCCCATAGTTTTGGTCTGTGACAAAACACTCAGTCCTCCAACATTTACCTGAAAAATTGAAAAGAGGAGCTTCACTCAAACTTCTCTAATATTAAATCATTTCCCACCCAGAATGACAAGGTGCAGAAAAGTACTGTGAAAGTCTAGAATCAAGACATATCAGAAAATAAGCAAAGTCTTCAGCCCGTAGTTTGTTGATCTGATGCTACTTCTCAGGACAAAGAACACTTTTTAAAATTACAACAAGTAAAAAATGCTCAGAAAGGATTCGGAGAAACCATAAGGAAAGCTACTGATTCAGTTGCTGTTGGTTCAATATGCCAAAGTTTTGTGCAACCACAATTGATATCACTGTTTAGTACTGAGAATGTTTCGGGCAGATCACAGGGAGGAGAGACAGTGTGTTAATTTTACACTTTAAGCCCTATAAATTTGGCTATTTGTACTTTATTTGTGCATCATAAATACACATTAAATTCAGCATTGCTTCTTCCTTGTTTCTCTAAGAACTGCAAGAGGCATGGCCTTGATGTGAATCTACTGTGTTTTACCTTTTCTTTCCTCTGTTACATCCACTTTCGATGCAAAATATGAGAAATGTCAGAAATAGGAGTATCATGTACTAAAGATCTCTTGTTAAGCAATGACACAGTGTATATACTACAGAAAATAATTTATCAAAAATAAGCAAAAAAAAATAGATGTTATAAAAGATCAATTTCTACAAAGTACCAGGAAAATTATATCACCAAACAAATGGTTTAATGGATTTAAAGAAATTAGGCTAAGCTGATGTATTCTCTTTATTAAAGGGATTTACTGTGTTACAAGTCTCAGGGCAAATGTTGGAGATAAATTAAAGTCAAAAGGACTTGAGTGAAGGGTGATTCTTACAAAAATGCTAGGCTGTGCTCCCAGTATAAGGTGGGCAGTTCTTTCACAGCTTCCCTGCTTTCAGATGCTGCACCCCTACACAGAGACAAGAGCCTGTCTTTCATGTATGTTGGGCACATGCAGAAACACATTTTTTCAGCCAGCCTTGTGGCAAATGAGTGGAGAGAAAGAAAAAAAGACAGAGAAAGTAGCACAGATGTAGAATATAAATAAAAGGATTTGAGGATAAAGCCTTACTCTAATGAGTTTGGAGAGATTAAATATTTTAATAGAAAATAAGCAAATTTATATTGTATTTTATTTGCATATCTGGCTTTATAGATATCTATGCATAAGGACAAGAGGAATAAATAATTCATACTTAAATCAAAGCCATGGACTCATGGAATATCTGGGTCCATTTCAATGCAAATAATTAGTTTCTTTCTTCACAATTTTTCCAGGTCCTTTCTTCACAATTTTTTCAGCTTTTCAAGAAATAAGACAGGCTTAAAAAAGAAGAAAAGACTAAACTGTCTCCAGGACTTTCATGGCCCTATGTTGCTTCCTAGGATGAAGGTCATGTGAAAGTCTCAAAAGCATTACTGAATTAAAAGCAATGATAGCAGAACAAGCAGAAGAGTTACTGTCTCTTGCTGTCTTAAGGAGAAAGGAATAAAAAAATTGAACAGAGGTGTAAAAATCTAAGCAGATCATTCATTCATCATTATTATCACTAGTGAAGGACTTTGTGGGAGAATTCAGGTGCTTCTTCAAGGTGAATCTAATACTCCACATCTCATTCTGAAGAACATGGTTTAGAAATTGATGCTGACCTACTGCCACAGTAGTTGATATTCAAGAATGCAGGCAAAGACCTAATTTTTCCCCTCTGAAAGACAGAAATTCAAACATCAAAGTGATTTCTTGCACTCCATCCAGACTTCAGATAGGAGCTGAATAAGAAATAGAGACAAGAGTGACTCATGGATGCTCATCTGTATCCCCCTTTCACCCACAAAATCGATTTCACTCTCAATATGGGACAGACTGGTATATAGCAAGATTACAAACTCAAGTACACACAGGTCCGTCTTTGCTTTTTCTGTCAGCTCCAAAGCCTATCTGTCCTGGCTTATAGGAAATGTTTAAAGCTTGCCTAGGTTCACTTTCTCTTAAGAACCACCTGGTAACAGAGGTTCCTCACTGAAGATCATGGATTGCTAAACCCTATAAAGACAAGGCCCTCTCCATGGTACCACAGGAAGGTGCATGTCTGCACACATGTTCTTCTTAACCTCTCCATTAATCTGATATTTGCAGTATCAAAAGATCTGAAGGAGGCAGTAAAAAGACAGATCTGTTTGGACAAGGGCATTACAGTGGGGCTTAGGTTACCTTAGACAAGGATAGACTATTAAGAGGTCAGGTTTTAAAAGCAGTTGTGCAAGACAGCATCATGTTTAGATCAGGATCAAGTTGCTCCTCTTTAAGTGAAAGGTGCTCAGTCACAGGACCTTTGCAGCCACACTCCAGATTCAATGACCTTGTCAAAAAGCTCAATGCTGATATATCTGATTATTTCCATGACCTTCTTTGGAACAGAGTAGTTTGTTATTATGCCAAATTTATCCAACATTCAGACATACCTCTGATGTGCAGTACTCTGTTCTGGCCTCCAGTTCAGACATCTTGTGAAGATATAGTATAATAGAATGGTTTGGGTTGGAAAAAGACCTTAAATATCATCTACTTCCAACCCCCCTACCATGGGCAGGGACACCTTCCACTAGACCAGGTTGCTCAAAGCCTCATCCAACCTGGCCTTGAACTCTTCCAGGGAGAGGGCATCAACAACTTCTCTGAACAACTTGTTCCAGTGTCCACCACCCTCACAGTACAGAATTTCTTCATTATATTTAATCTAAATCTAGCCTCTTTCAGTTTCAAGCCATTGCCCCTTATCCTATCACTACATATCCTTGTAAAAAGTATAGGTATTTCCCCGAACTCCAGATTTCTTAGGCAGTCTGTCCTGTCTCTGCATGAATTCTGTTAAAAATTCAATCAGTTCTCCTGGGGCTGCATGGTCCACAGCAGAATCTCAGTGTAATTGTTGGAAGCAGTAGACAGTACATACACTGACACTGACACGAAGAACCCGTAATCTTTAGGGATTCTAAAGTACACATAAACAGACTCAAGACTTCAAGCATAAACATAATGTACCAGCTGCAGTTTACCAACATCTTCACTAACTTCCCTACTTCCGAACAGAATGAGTCTATCATACAATCATAGAATCATAATTAGGTTGGAATAGACATTTAAGATCATCGAGTCCAACCATTAACATGGCACTGCCAAGTCCAACACTATCACATCCCTAAGCACCACAGCTACATGTGTGTTAAATATCTCCAGGGATGGTGACTCAACCACTTCCCTGGGCAGTCTGTTCCAGTGCTTGACAAACCTTTTCATGAGCAAATTTTTCCTGAGATCAAATATAAACTTCCCCTGGTGCAACCTGAGGTCATTTACTCTTGTCCTATCACTTGTTACTTGGGAGAAGACACTGACCCCCACCTGGCTACAACCTTCTTTCAGGTAGTTGTAGAGAGTGATAAGGTCCCCCCTCAGCCTTCTCTTCTCCAGGCTAAATAACCCAAATTCCCTCAGCTGTTCCTCATAGGACTTGCTCTCTAGACCCTTCACCAGCTTCATTGCCCTTCTCTGGACACACTCCAGCACCTCAATCTCTTTTTTGTAGCGAGAGGCCTAGAATTGAACACTGTACCCAAGGTGCAGCCTCACCAGTGCTGAGTACGTGGGGACACTCACTGCCCTAGTAGTGCTGGCCACACTATTTCTGATATAAACCAGGATGCTATTGGCCTTCTTGGCCACCTGGGCACACTGCCAGCTCATATTCAGCCATTTTGTAAGTTCTAGAGTAATTCTGATCATTTATCTGAAGAAGGCATGACAAAACCTAGCCTTTGTGCTGTTTCAGGCTTGGAGAATTTTATGATAGGTGGCTTTTTGGTAAATATATTCCACTACTGTCATCCTTCACTCCTTTTCTAACCACTGCTCTCATCTGACATGAGGCAGTGTAACAGTTCTCTGCAAAAATCTGTTATCAAAAAACACCTGAAGGACAACGCAGTCATTGGTCACAGCCAACATGGATTCATGAGGAGAAGATCCTGCTTGACCAACTTAATTTCTTTTTATGACGAGGTCACCCATCTGGTTGGCCAAGGGAGGCCAGTTGATGTTGTCTTTTTGGACTTCAGTAAAGCTTTCGATACTGTCTCTCACAGTATCCTTCTGGACAAAATGGTCAGCATACAGCTAGGCAAAAACATAATACGATGTGTGAGTAATTGGCTGGCAGATCGTGCCCAAAGAGTTATAGTTAATGGGGTTACATCAGGCTTGCGGCCAGTCACTAGTGAGGTGCCCCAGGGCTACATTTTGGGGCCAGTTCTTTTTAACCTTTTCATAAACTACTTAGATGTGGGACTGGAAGGAATCGTGAGCAAATTTGCAGATGATATTACATTGGGAGGAGCTGTGGACTCCGTTGAGAGTTGTGAGGCCTTGCAGAGAGACATGGACAAATTAGAGAACTAGGCAATCACCAATCACATGAAGTTTAACAAGACCAAGTGTCGGGTTCTGCACGTGGGTAGGGGCAACGCTGGTTGTACTTACAGACTGGGGGATGACACGCTGGAGAGCAGTCACACTGAAACAGATTTGAGGGTCTTGGTTGACACAAAGATGAACACGAGCCAACAGTTTGCCCGGGCTGCCAGGAAGGCCAACCGTATCCTGGGGTGCATCAAGCACGGCATTGCCAGCAGGTCTATGGATGTGATTGTCCTACTCTACACTGCACTGGTGCAGCCTCACCTCGAGTGCTGTGTGCAGTTTTGGGCGCCACAGTACAAGAAAGACATAAAGCTATTGGAGAGTGTCGAAAGGAGGGCAACTAAGATGATGAAGGGTCTAGAGGGGTAGACATATGAGGAGAGGCTGAAGTCCCTTGATTTGTTCAGTCTAGAGAAGAGGAGGCTGAGGGGAGACCTCATCACAGCCTATGGCATCCTCCCGAGGGGCAGCGAAGGGGCAGGCGCTGATCTCCTCCCTCTGGTGACCAGCAACAGAACCCATGGAAATGGCATGAAGCTGCGTCAGGGGACATTTAGGTTAGATATCAGGAAAAGTTTCTTCACTGAAAGGGTGTTTGGGCCCTGGAACAGGCTTCCCAGGGAGTTGGTCACAGTATCGAGCTTGACTGAGTTCAAGAAGCATCTGGACGATGCTCTCACTCATCTGCTCTCATTAGGCCGGTCTTGTGTGGAGCCAGGAGTTGTACTTGATGATCCTTATGAGTTCCTTCCAACTCGGGATATTCTATGATTCTGTGATTCTATGAAAAATTCAGTCATCTTGGTCAGTGGTAATAAGTATTTTCAAGAATATTGTGGGCTTAGCTTTAGGATGTGGCAAGGAATCTTTTAGATGGTATCAATAGATATTCTTAAAGGCATAATGAACCTGAGGAAAAGCTTTTGACTCTGCATTGGTAAGTGGTCCAAAACCAGTTTTGAACCTAATATTCATAGTTAGGAAACAATTTAGATATGATTAAAAAGGTCTATTAAATAAAATTATTTTTGAGCCGAGTGATTAAGAAGTAGGTGATTTTACTTCTTTGCGGATGTTGCCAGAAACATCAGCTCAGGAAAAAGGTCTATAAAGTTACAATACGAATCTGTTCTCTTGGACTTATAGCTGAAAAGATCTGTCTATCTGGCTCTCTCCAGAGAGTCGATAGCACTTGATCAAGCGATGTGACTTGATCAAGTGTTTGAAGGAAATGCAGATGAAAATACAAACCTAATAAAATAGTATGCAAGTCTTCCCACACTGTAAATCTGGACATTATTCAATTGTTTCTCTATAGTCCATCACTATAAATCAACTTTTGTTTTAGTATACCATATATCAAGAAAAAGCTGTCTCAGAAAAACCATCTGAGTAGGAAGCTGAAAAGGATATGTCAGCCAGAGAGTTTTATTTCAAAATTGTGTCTTCTGCAGATTCTGCCTTTTTTTTTAATTCTACCAGAAGTCATTTTTTTCCCATACAAATATAACAGCCAGAAGCTCTCCACAGCTCAATGTGGAGAAAAAGTGCTTAAAAAGTACCACTGTTCCTTGTCTTGAATCCAAGACTCTCCTTCCTTCTAAATACTTTGGTTAGTTTTTTATATCTATCTTTCTGAATTATTGATTCTTGACTTGTGTTTATGCACAACGGATGTCTCAGCAGACGGGCTTGTGAATGCTTCCATCTCAGTACAGTCTATACACTCATTTCTCAAGCATTAAGCTAAGAGCTCTTTGTGTGGTGTGAAATGCACACTTCATTATCTTGAGTTGAAGAAAACTGAATTCTGGTGTCCTACAAAGTAAGAACTAAACACTGAATACAGATGAAAGATACAGCTTACCCCTTCAGCTGTATTTTAAAAGAAAACAGCACTGCAAACCTGCAAAGTTTGACAAGGTAGGTATCCAAATACAAGTCTATGATTGATTATAGATTGATGTAGATTATAAACTTGGGAGTGAGCTAGATATTGTAAGTTTCCTCTCCAAAGGTTGTAATATTTACTAAACCTTGCAAATGGTAGGAAAAGGAGGACCTTCAGTCAAAAGCAGTACAAACGTGTTAACAGCAAGGAGTATTTCGCAAGGAATTGCTATTCCCCTTAAAAACAAATAAACAAGTCATGCTAATGTCATATTTTAAGGTTTTAATGCAGTATTCTGTTTAGAAGTTATTTAATCTCTGCTTTAGAACTTTTTTCATGTCACCTTTTCAAATTTCTTTTTTCTTTTGGGGATCACTGTTTGTTATTTTTTCATGGACATGCAATGCAATGACCTTATACATCACTCTGGAAATCTTGTTTACCATCACCAAACTGTAATGCACTAACAAAAACACTTTTTACAGTTTTAAACAAAATGAATTCTTACTTACATTACTGTTTTTGAGGTAATAACAATGTGAGGACAGAAATTAAGCTTATATTAGTCAACTGAAAAACTCCTCCACTAATTTCCATCGGCTTTTAAAAGCCATCTAATTGTAACATATTTCAGTCCACCTTTTTTATGCAACCAGCTTGTCATCTCAAGAGGCCAGACTTTAAGGATTTTGCTCCATCCATGCAGTAGAAACTGTAATATTTAAATTTTTCTGTATCTTAGATCCCCTATAACATCACCTGCTGACAGAAACAGGAAGTTGGCCAAATCATGATCTTTCTCACGTAAGTAGTTCCTTTAAGATAGGGAAGTTCAGGCAAGGAAAGTCACCAAAATTTAGCTTTTCATGCTCCTGAAGAACTTTGAAGTTAGTGGTAAGCAGCCCACAAGTGCAAAAGGTTAGCATGGTTGCCTGAGTACAAACTTAATTTGTGCTCTGCACCTGTTCAATATACATCTTTCCTGCCTTCCCTTGACACCTTTCTGGATCACAATCAGCTTGTATCGGCACTACGTGCAGCCAGGTCCCTCCCTAAACGTCAGATAGTGTACAACTTTGTCATTCGTCTTGTAATCGCATTTTCTCTTTCTGGAGGTAGCACATCTGCTGTAGGCTACTGAACTCCATCAACACTTTGGGAGGGTGCAGGGTCATTTGCACCTTAAGCTTCTATACACCTAATCAGTACTGCACTGGTTGAAAACCAGCTTCATTTCCAGGGAAATGCTTTCGGAGTAAGAACACTGCTGAGACTCAGGAATTTTTGTTTTTTTTTTTTCAGAGGTGGCAGGTGCTTCACATGTTGGCACAGCTACTGAGCCTTATCTTTCAAATGGAGATGATAATTTGACATAGAATACTTCATTCGAGTTCATAAAATCTTTGCGATCCTGCCGCAGAAATAATTACAAAACTCGGTTAGCAATCAGAAATACAGTTGAATTCTGACATCTTGGAAGATTCGGCTGGTGATTAGCAGCCAGCCCAGTTGAATTCTAGTCTTATGATAGAGGCACCAAGAATAGTTTCAACCTCCAGAAAACTTGCTTGTTTTCTCCCAGTTCCCTGCCTGCTCCTTGCCAACATCTCATGCCAGAAACTCAGCATGGAATCCTAATCAGGCAACAGCAAAATATTTTTCCATTATTTCTAAATTTCCTTAAGTCCTCTGGGTCACTTGGTGTTGCTGGGTCCTAGGGGAACTCCCTCTTCTCTGCCATTTATTTCGTGACCTTACTTTTGTCAACACCCATTCTGATACCCTCTGTTCCCCTTAGCCACATTAATTTTTGCATTTGGCTCCTGCCATGTCTTTCCCTGCCCACTTTATTTAAGAGAAAAGCCAGGGTGGCAGCACATAGCACAGCATCATGCCTGGAGCCAAACTCCAAGTAACTGGCATAAGTATGTTAGCTGAGTGTCATCCCACTCCATAGTGAGCCCTGTGTCACTGCAGAGTCCATATAGCTGCATGATTTAAATACTAATCATCGTAATGGTAACAGTGTATTCAGTACACTTTGAGGAATTACCATCAACCAGATTGTTCCTTTATGCTTGCCTAGTCAATAAAATTTAAATAATATCTAATTCAAATACAGTACTAGTCCATAAAAATTATAGGTAGGAAATACATCAAGATTCAAATTATCTGTATGTTCTCTGGCCAAAAACAAAGAAAAAAAAAGAAAAAAAAAAAAGAAAAAAGAAAAAGAATCTATAAAACCCAGGGCAAATTTAGATATTATCCTGCAGTTTTATGCTTTCTACTTTTGAGGAGCATGAGAAAGTTTAACCTTGCTTAGAGGAAACTCACATTAAGACACATAGAATAAAATCGCTGTTCTTTACATCCACACTTTGGAAGACAGTTAACAGGTTCCAAGTACACCTACTGCTCCTTAGAAGCTTAAAATCACTTTTAAAACACACCACTGGTCCCCAAATAAAAGAGTAATAGGTCAGCATGTGAGGAATAAGGACTCACTGCGTACAGTTTACCAGGTATTTTTCCTTTATTTGTCTGTAAATGTTAGCACACTTCCAGATTTCTGAGTTGTTATGTCACAATAAGTTGCTTGCCTGCAAAAGTAAAGAAATAAAGCAGTATTTACACAAATTATGTGCAAATGTTATGCATACCCTGTGATTGCATGATGAATTATTGAAGGATACTTTCACAAATATTTCTCATTAAATGTTAATCTTGTTGATTTTAAAACACAAATCAATTTTAATTTAATGCCATCAGAACACTAATGTTTTCAGAGACAGACAGTAATAACCACATGGATATAAAACAAAGATTGGAATTCTGAAAAGAAATTGCTACGTGGGAGTCCAGTTAAACTGCAAAGCAGCCGTATCGTATCTCCCATATGCTGTATGTACTGGCATTTCACTAACAGTGGATATGTTACAATAGCATTATTTTCTGCTTTGAAGTCTAGATTTCCTCTGCAATGCAGTTCCTGTGCATTATATTGATCACCAAAAGTCCTTCTAAAGCTAGGTGTAAGAGAATCACATCAGTGATCAATGGTGTTGAATTGCTTTATACATCATTATAAAATAAAACAATATGTTGCACTAGGAGGATTTCTTATTCATATAACATTCATAAATATTTACAAAAGTGGAGTACCTAGAAACCAGAGTTTCAATCCCCTGCATGTAACAGAAGGTCTTCCAAAGATCTTGCATCAAAAAAGATGAACAGAAGAAAGAACTGAAGGGAGGGGGGAAATAAAAAGGAAAGCAATAAGACATTAAAATGACAAAACTATTGTGCATTCAGGCAGTGTAATAGATTCCCTGTCACCCTTACCAGCTACCCAAAGTAGGATCTGGGAAAAGATTCCTGTAGTCATGACTTCCCTGCACAAATCTGATCTTCAAAAATTATTAGAGAAAAGTCAGAGAATATGGCCCAAATTTTAATGTTTGGTTTCATTTTTTTCCTGAGACTTTGATACAAACTCATTTCCTTGACATAGGCCAAAAGCTATATTTTCTATTTTAAAAGGTTAATTCAGACAAAGGCACCTGGGGAAAAAAAAAAAAAAGGAAAAAAAAAGAAAAAGAAAATCAGAGGTCATAAAAAAGCAAGATGCAAATTATGTTTCATAAATTGTTTTTTTATGTAGTTTTTGTTTTTCTACTTATTGTGTTGCTTCAAGAAAATTACTAACTCATAAAATTATAACATTTCTTAGAGAAATAAATCTTTCAGTATTGGGCTTCCATTTCTCACCTTGATTTCCCCTTTGCCCAATTTCTGTCACTGCTCATGATGCACAGGTAGTGACAGTTTGATTAGATAACCTAGAAATAAGTAAAACTCTTGCCTGTATTCTCTGTGGTAATAATCCACATTTCCTAAAGAGAATCTTCTCCTTACTAAACCCAAATTCCCTCATATGCTGAAGTTCACATTTCAAAAGCTCAGGACACCTCTTCCCAGAGAAACAGCAGAGAACTACCAAGCCTTTGATCCCTTGGGAACCTACACACAATCCACGAGGAGTTTTCTCCTCTTCCTTTCTCCTATCCCTCAGGTGCAATGTCTAAATGACAAGCTTAACATTCTTCTTATTATAGTTTCCTTCCACAGGTCAGTGAATCTGTAATTATTTTGTGCACAGTGACACGACTTTACCATGAAGAGGCTTTTTCTAGGAGTTTCCTAGAGGGTGAGAATATATAATTTATATCCCTTCAGGTGGAAAAGGCATTGAACTTTTTCTACACAGTGGCCCAGCTTTCTATAGGAGAGATGAGGATGTCTCCTTTCCTGCACAATCAAAACAAAAAAAGAAAAGAAATCTTTCAGTCCACTGGTTTATTCATATTAATATGAGCAAACAAGGATAGAATTTTCTTAGACAGAAGAGAATTGAAGTCTTCATCAAGACCTCTGAAATAGCTCTAAATGCTCACTATTAAACGGAAGGGAACAAAGAACAGACATAAAGCATGATGACGCTTTTGTTGATTTTATCTATTTTTAAAAAAGCATCTAAAACCACATTTAGGAGGAAACCCATCAATGTATAGAAGGCATGCTCTAAAAACCTCAGCTCAAGTCCGTAACAGTGAGAGTTCAGTAATGGAAAATATAGTTGATGAATATGATTTGGCACTTTTGTAGCTCTGAATACAGGTCTAGGTCAGGATTTTAGAGTAAAAAGTGGGTGTTTAAAGATATTCAAGCCCCTCTTTCAGCAGGGGCCAGTTTCTGGTCCTATGAAAATGTAGTTTTGTTAGTGAAAAACGATTTCCAGAAAAATGCTTTGTTCGTGCACTTTTTCCATCACTGTCATTTACATATTTGTCATGTAGTCTTGATGCCAAATTCAAAGTCACAGTTCAGCAGTAACATTGTCAGAGAAGGGCAATTCTTTCTGACGGATAATTACAGTATTGCTGATGCATCTTTTTTTCCATTGCTCTATACTGGAATGAAAGATCATTTTATGCAATCTAATCCTGGATATCCTCGCAAGATCTCTTCTCTTGAAGTACACTTCCATGACTTTTTTCATTTTTCCTTTTTTTTTTTTTTAAGTTAATATACTATTCAGAGAACATTAGAACACATTCAAAACTCGGATCTAAGTGTTGTAAAATATTCTTGCTAAATTGAAATTATCTAGCCTGTTTTATTTAATCAGTTAAGATCATTAAGTGCATCACAACCCTGTATACAAAGAGACAACACTCATAAATCACTAGACAGTCTAAATTAACTGCCACAATTATCACCCTGCCAATAGCACATGTAATTACTTTTTTGTTGTACAGAATGGAATATCAGAAGCTTGCTGCTAGCATTAATGAAAGAAAGAAAAATTAATATAAGATAAAATTGATAGAACATTTGGAAATTTTTCAAAGATGCATTCCACTGGTGAACTGCATTTTTCTGGGTCTTGATCTTCTATATCTATAGTTATCCCTCATATCAAGCATAACTGTTCTCTTTCTGATTGAACTGTTACTCCCATAGCTATGAAGTAACATTGTCAGAGCCACAAACTGGAAAAGACAACTTTATCTAAACCCAGATCTACATGTTATTGATTCAGTAAAAGGACCAGGAATAAAACAAGGGACTTCTTTACTCTTCAGAACAGTGTCAGGTAGAAGACATGAAGCTGGAAAAGAAAGGCATCATTCAAAATGGAAATTAATGGTGCCATCTAAAATCCGATGATTAAAACTCAACAAGCTCAGATCTATGGAGAGCTGTATTCTTGACCCCTCCTTTCCCAGAATCAATCAGCATAGTGCATGAATGTACCATTTGTGATCATGGCTGTGTGGCCTTTCCATTCAAAGCAGGATTCTATTGCTTAACTCAAATTCTTTTAAAATCAATGTAAAGGTTTCTATCAACTTCACTATTGAGTGCTCACATGGAATCTTGGCTCATGGGAAACATAAACACTAAAAACTTCATAGGACTAGGACTAGGATGTATGAATTCAGCTCTTGATTTCAGTGAGATTGGAAAAAAAAAAATCATCCTAGCTACCTATTTCCACACTATTTCTGATACAAGTCAGGATGCTACTGGCTGCCTTGACCACCTGGACACACTGCTGGCTCATATTCAGCCAGCTGTCAACCAATATCTTCTCCACCAGGCAGCTTTCCAGTCACTCTTCATAGACTCATAGAATGGGTTAGGTTGGAAATGGACCTTAAAGATCATCTAGATCCAAACCCCCTGCCATGGGCAGCAACACCTTCCAGCAACACCCTAGACCAGGTTGCCCAAAGCCTCATCCAACCTGGTCTTGAACAATTCCAGGGAGGGGTTAGAGGTTTAACTTCTCTGGGCAGCCTGTTCCAGTAATTCACCACCCTCACAGTGAAGAATTTCTTCTTAATATCTAATCTAAATCTATCCTCTTTTAGTTTAAAGTCATTACCCCTTATCCTATCACTACATGCCCTGGTAAACAGTTCCTCTCCAGCTTTCCTGTAGGTCCCCCCTTTAGGTTTTGGAAGGCTGCAATTAGGTGTCCTCGGAGTCGTCTCTTCTCCAGGCTGAACAACCCCAACTCTCTCAGCCTGCCTTCATAGGAGAGGTGCTCCAGCTCTCTGATCATCTTTGTGGCTTCGTCTGGACTCGCTCCAACCCTTCCATGTCCTTCTTATGTTGGCGGCCCCAGAGCTCCTCCCCAAGCCTGTAGCATTGCCTGGGGTTGTTGTGACCTGAGTGTAGGACCCAGCACTGAGCCTTGTCGAACCTCACACAATTGGCCTCAGCCCATGGATCCAGCCTGTCCAAATCCCTCTGTAGAGCCTTCCTACCCTCAGGCAGATCAACGCTACTTCACATCTTGGTGGCATCTTCAATTTTGCTGCAATATTGCACCTTTATCCTCTCCTATTGTCTCCTCTGGTGTTTGTTATCACCATTAATGTATAGGATGAAAAAAACCCAAACTATAAAATAGAGTCATAGAAGGAATTGGAAATCATCTCAGAGAGTGATGTCCAAACTCCAACTCAGAGCAGGAGTAATGTTGGTGTTAGATCAGACTATGTCCATACGTGAAGGTTCCACAACCTCTGTGGGAAAACTTATTAACCTTTCAGATGCAAAGTATAATTTTGAGAATTTTAAACAATGCCTAGAACTGTCAATAAAACTTTAATTAAGGTAAAGAAAAATAATAACAGGGCACTCCCTGAATAGAAAGGAAAGAGGTTTGCCTTGACTTATGTCCTTGCTGGCAATTACTGTTTCCCTGTCTTATCCAACCTAAACGTAAGACAAATTTAATTAGTTGCTGGAAACTATACACATATATGTTATGTATACACATATGTACTTTTCCCTGCAGTCACCATTTAGTAAAACAGTTATGCCTGTGCTACTTATTACTGACTTTCTCTAAAAATTACTTGCACTTGATGTGCTGTGTTGAACTGAGATGGTTTTAAAGAAATACTTGTGTGTTTTAGGTGGAAGCTGGTAGAATATATTGTTGGAACACTGAGATACAAACTCCAGAACCAGAATAGGCTTGTTGGGAAAGATTTATTGAATGTTTCCCTCAAAAGCAAGAAAGAACTTTGAAAAATGGTGATAAGAGGTTACCAAATAATGACAGTATTTCTACAACCTCTCTACATTCACCTTGGGGAGGTACAAATCAGTACTAACCAATGCAGTATTTTGGAGAAGCTGTTTCATATTTTAATTTGCTTATCAGAATTTCATATTACAGATAACTGAAAATTTAGCTGAGGTATAAAAGTAGCACTTTAAATTATTATTTCATCATTAATCACAATTATTATGACTATTTTGCCTAGCTGTAAATAGTATTTTTGTGATTTTTTTTCTCAAAATTTAATTTATTTTTCAGCTCTGCATTTTTGCACAGATATGTGGTCCTAATTAAAGTGTAGATGAGAGAAAGATGTTTTTCGCACCTTAAAATGAGTAGTTCAGAATATATTTTCATTAAACTTTTTCTTAACATACACAGAGTCTGGACATTATCTCACGAGACATTGCAAACACAGAAGGACAAGAATTAATGACAGGTGTAATTAACCTTCTAGAGAAACCGCTGTATGAGAAATCACTGTGAAGATTAAAGGCAGCATTTTCAAAACTGTAGGGTCAACCTTGTATAAGTAAGCCACTAGGAGAGTCCAGAAGCTGTTAGACTAAATACTTAGGGGCCTCACAGCTTCTAAGGGTTCGTGCAGTGCGTGTGGATAGCCCAGTGATGTTCAGGTTTTGGCTTCCTCCTCTGAGGCATAGCTGTTCCTCCAGCAAAGAGCATGCAATTAATCTTGTGATGGGATTCGACATTTGCCCAGCTAAATCAGAATGCAAAGCACATCCATTTTAAGTGTAATTTGCTGCCGAGCCAGTGCATTGAAGCTGCCTGTCCTGTTCTACTCAGTGTTGTATTTTTCCTAGAAAGATGCCAAATCGATAAAAATCTGATTTTTCTGCACAGCTGTACAGATTGAATCCTCACTGCTACAACCACATTAGGAAACAAAGAGAGGTAAAATGGTTGGAAAATACTTTCTTTCCTACTTAGTTTCCAGATTGTTGGTGTGAAGGTCTCTAGTCCTTGTCTTGGCTTCCACTTGCAAACTGGGCATTGACATCTGCTAATCGCTAGCTTCTAAGGGAATTGAGTTTAAAACATACTGTACATACAGTGCCAGATTCACTGTGTATCACAAAGGCAAGATTGTTTTCTTCCTCCTGTTTTGTATTTACAGCTAAAGCAAATTGGAAGGAAACTGGTGACTATCATGAACTGAAGACTAAGAACAACAATAGATATAATCAAATAACGCTTCACTAATGGACCCAGTTGCAAAAAAAAAATTATTTAACAGCTGCTGTCTCAGAGCATCTCCGTAAACCTCTTTTGATCCACAACTCTGGACTGCATATGAAATAAGAAAGCTATAAAAAACAAACTTTATTAAAACTGTACTACATCCAGAGCCCTGCAGCCAAAGACACACAGAAAGTACACCAGGGGCAGCCTGAACATGAGTATCCTGGAGCTACTCATGGTATATTGAGGAATTGTGCATTAGGGTGCAGTGGCGTTCCTGAGAGTTAAATGAAAGATAAACTGAGAAGGATCCTTTACCTGCCAAGACCTGAGTTCAGCTTCCTGAGTTTTTCTTACAACAGCCCAGCTGATGACATCACTAGACCTCAAAGTAAGGCAACGTGGTTTTTCCTAGAATCTGGCCTCACTGTGAGGGAACGAGGCACCAGGCAAAAAACTCCCGACTCCTAATCACTGCTTTCTGCACTCTCTGAATGTAGATCTGGTTCCCGTTTCTCTCTTTAAATCACAGGAAAAGGCAATAGCTTACCCCGCAGAGGTGCGCTTGTGATTTGTTAAAAGTGGAGCAAAAGTGAAGACCTTCGTGAATGCCAAAAGCACGATTATCCTCCCACCCACACGAGCGTTAATCTGAAGTCGCTGGAGTCTCTGGTGTCAAACTGCTATAAGCAACAGAAGTATCGAGCTGTAACAGTTGTCACTGCCCTCAGTATCTGGGAGGTTACAGACAGCTGCAGTGGAGGAGTTCGCTTACTGCAATTTTTCATTTTACTCATTTGAACGTACTTTTTCACCAGAATGCTGTGCCAAATGCAACAGAGGCCTCCTACAGAGGCCTGCAATCCTTAAATGCTCTTTCAGTCTAATGCTGGTACACTAAAAAAGGTGGAATTTTCACCTCAGCAGCCCTGCTCCATTTTGAAGGTAGCATACCTACATCTTTACCTGCCCGAGTCCTTCTTACTCGTGAGTCAGCCAGCATGCTATCAGGACTGCACTGCTTCTCGCGCGGTCAGAGAAAGTTTTTGTCTGCCCTAGAAGTGTAAGCACAGAGAGCAGAATAAAGCCCACCTAGTTAGGAGGCTAATTCAGGCACTGCTAAAATGTTGGGCTCTTTCCTCTGGCAGTGCCAGCAAACCAGTGCAATCCAACATCACCGCAAAAATTTTACTGTACGAGGCACAGAAAGAAGTAAGACTCCTTCATGAGCAAGAAAAAGCATATTAGTGAGCTTTCCTTTTGCCATTGACCTGTTGAGTATCTAAGGACCCACCACAGGGAAAACAACCAATGTCATGTTTCTGTCAGTTTCCCATACTCTCCCAAGTATGACAGAACAATGAGGCACTTCCACCTGCTTTGAATCTCTTCAGAAACAGTAGAGGCTGCCTCTCCCTTGTCCTGGGCCAGAGCAATTAGCAGGATGAGAAAGGAGAATTCATATAGCTGTTTCTAGGAAAACAATGAGATTCTGAGTTGCCGATTTCTTAAACTCCAGGTAAATGTTTTGTCTGTGTTCACAGACCACTGGACAGAATTAGAAAGCCAGCACATTCATCAGTTGAATTTGCTGCAGAATATGATGCTTTGTCAACATTTCAGGGTCACTTTTAACTAACAAACTCACTTGCCTGCTTTTATTAGGGCCTGCCAACCTCAGCTACGCTGTTTGTGCTGAAGAGGATATAAAGCAGATGAACATGACAGAAACCCCAGTGTGACGTACATGCTTGGGGCCAGGGCTCTGAGGGCACCAGTAGTCCCTACTAGCCCTGACGAGCCTCACCTGGGACCCCCCCCCCACCTCATGCCCATGGGCCAAGGAGCTGCAAGTCAGCTCAGTTCAAGGCCATCAGTCCTGGTGTGCCTGTCCTAAGCCTTGTCTCTCGTCTGCTTTCCTGGATAAACCACGGAGTCATGCAGTAGGTACCTTGTCTCTGACCCCATCACCAGATGGACTTCAGACTACACTGTATCTTGGCTCTAGCCTATACCTGGCACCATCTCCTTTTGACCCCATCTGGACTCCTGGAGGGATGCAGGACCTAGCGCTGCTAGTGATCCTTGCTACCAGTCCCTGTCTCTGCCTGCCATGTTCAGACCCTACAGGACCATGTCCCATGGGGAGAGCACAGACTATGTGGGGTCACCCTCAGCTCCTGGCTTGTTCCCCTCATGGTACAGCTACCCCTTGCTGCACCGTGACGCTCAATATGGAATGAAACCTTTCTCTTCTAAATGTAATCTCAGATCCCAGCTTTAATTTGAACAAAATTTAAAACAGCGTTAGGTACACAAAACCAGATTATTTCCCTCAATTGTTACTTATTTTGTCACTGTATCCCATCTACTTTTTGTTCAGTCTTGGTTTATGAGATATTTCAGAGAAGACAAAGTGTTCTGCTGAGACAAAGCTTGTTATCATAACAGTGTAGCCATTACATTACAGTGTCTGTTTGTTCTTCTTGAGCCTAAAAAATAATAAAAAAAAAGGTGGTGAAGCCATCTCTTTAAGTGTTTTGGTCCATCAGCATTGCGTACATCACTGACATCACTTAACTCTGATTTAGAGTCATGAGGCTTCACTTTCCAGAAATGCCCTCAGCTGTGATCCCATGTTATGGCCTGGTACATTCTTCCTCATTAAATAGGAAGTATCTTCTAGACTTTGTTAAATTAATGATATAAGATTGCCCTGTGTAATATATTAATGTAGATTATCCTGTACCAAAAGCCATTCATAAGAAAGCATGTACTGAGCAATGATTTTCTCTATGAGTAGAGAAAATATTAACGGTAATAAAAAGTTGAATTTTATATCAGCAGTTTTACTACTGGTAAAAGCAAACTTTGCAAAATGACACAATTACTTTCATTACCTGCTTATTCATTTACAGATTTCACATGCCAAAATATATCACCTATTTCATGCCTATTTTTATTATCTTTCAATAATAAAATGGAAAAAAAAAACAAACTGTTAAGTCAGGGTACTTTATATTTTTTTTAATCCCAAATTTTCCAACAGTGAAAATGTAGTTACTATCTCTATTTCCCTTCTTTAAGAAAGCAATTAACTGAAGAGCAAAAAAAATAGTTAATCTTTCACATATATCTCAAAGATAAAACTTATAAAATGTTAAGTAAATTTAGTATTTTTGACTCTAATGCATTTGTAAAAGCAGTGACCTATTAGGAAATTAAGCCTGGTAACGTTATGACTTATGGAAAAGTCCTCTAAAATTTAATAGATCTTTTCCCCAAATTTTAACCACTCAATGAATCAGTACAATATTATTCCAATTCTCAAGGTCTGTAAGATACTTAAAAGGTTGAACATCGGCTATAATTCTTTGTGAAATTCTATGGCCTTTTAAAACACATTCCAAGATGCAGAATAGTTTTTCTGCTAACTTTAATGAGAGGAGATCCTGACACTTCATTAAAATTCCATACAACCTACTGCTAGCTTCATTCTTTTAAATTTCATAGGACTTTTCCATAAAGGTTTGTTACATCTTGTTAGGGCCTGGTATATGATTAAGAAGAGTTTGGTGTTCCCTTTTATTCATATGTGCCTGCTGGAGGTGAGCTGGTGTCAACTGGTACTATGATTGAGAGTATACATAAGATATTGTTTGTTGATTTTGCAGTGGAACTCTCTTGACTTTGAAATTTGATTTTATCTGACGTACAAATTCTCTAGTCAAAGTCAGCTTTGAAATGATTTTTTTTTGGCAGAATAGTTTTTGCAGTAATATTAATGAATGGAATGACAGGAAGAATTGTGTCTTTTGCATTACAAAAAAATTATTACACATTACCTAAAGCACTCCTCCATAGACATGGCAGTGGGGACTATGTTGTGTATGCATTTCTCTCCGCTCCCCCCCAGTGGAGTGAACTAAGCTTTGTGCTTATTAGAATAAACTTTTAATAGGAAAAATGTGTCAGTATTGATAAGCAACAAGCAGAATGTTTGGCAGGCTAAATATAAACACTACTGTTCTTGTTGCTAAAAAAATCCAATTATTTTTTTTTAAAAGTCCTTCTCTTTCATACAACATCAATTACTACATTTAGATCATTTTTGTATTCGTCAAACTGAACTAATCAGATCTAATGACCCATCTGTTCTTAAGTAAAAAATAGTACTTTTCACCAAAAATACGCATTAATACATGATGTAAAAATGTTTACATTTAATTTAACTTATAGGTAAAAAATATGTTTCAGCAGAAAGGCAAATGAGCCCCATCTTTTAATTTCTATAAATGTAAAATTTTTTACATTAATAATGGGGGACTTTTCTGGTAATTTTGTCTTTTCTTTAAGAATGATGATCCAAATGTGCTTTTTAGCCATTGAGCTAAGATTTATATCTTATATATCTCCAGCAACTACACATAATGATGTTGGATCTACTGACAACAGCGGAAATTTTGCTAAGAGCTACACTGGTTCCAGGATTTCACTCATAAGCTGTAACTAAACTACCTGTAGTCTTCAACCAAGCAGATGATAATTCTACTTATATGTCACCCATTTTTTCATATCTTCATTTAGCTTATTTTGTTTAGCGGTTTCACAGAAAGGCAACCATTTTCTTTCTCGATATGAAGCTTTCAAAGTGACTAGAAGAAATGTTTGATAACAGCATAATGCTACTAGTGCTCTAATCTAAACATATTTCATATAATAACATAATTGCTGTAGTTATACCATTTTAATTCTTTAAGCCTCTGGCACTGACTAAATTTGATTTCTAAATTCATAACAGTCCATTAAGAAATTCCAGTGATTTTTTTCCCCGCATTATGTCATAATTTTGTTTTCCTCTTACTGAAAGAGAAAAATGAAATTGCATACCTATGTACAAAAACAACAGGAAAAAAAAAGTGCAGTGGTATGGGCCTGCTCTATCAGGACTGCACATCATGAAATTTGAACTGGAAACTACTACTGAATATAAGAATAATTTTGCTAGAACTGGTGCTTGCTTGCAGGGGAGGAGGGTAGCCCTTTTCTTACGGTTATGCTGTATTTGCTGCCTATGAAGGAGGGTTAAGTCTGCTTCCACTTCTGTTAAATCTACAACAAATGAGAACAAGGTCCTAAGAATGTATCTTTGCTTGAGAAAAGCTACGCAGAAGTACATTGCCTGTGTACTTCTTATCCATATTGTCCTATACCGCTTTGATAGATATTGTAATGTAAGTTTTCCCTCTCATTTTTTTATCTTCTTGTATTAGCTCTGACTCAGAGCTTATTGATATTAGGAACCAATAGTGATTTTATTTAATGAATATGCATAAGGCATTCAAACCTAACTATACCACCCTGTTTTGACTCAGCTTCAAGAGATTATAGTCCTCAGAACCTGTTCAGACCTGTAAGGTAGTTACTGGTGATTACGGCGATGAAAGAATGATGTACAAATGACATTCAGTTGAAACAATACTGGGGAATGTTAACAGGCATTGGAACTTGATAATATACACTGTTAAATTGTTATAACAGTCCCTTCAGCAGCTTTGAGCCAGGCCAAATAGTGCTCTCTGAAATAATTTCAAGGCACAGTGTTGGAGTTAGCATAGGCCGAGGACCTCTCTCAGTCTGGATGCAGCTGTCCTGTTTTGGAGGGAAATAAAAGTTTAACCATTTGGCCTTGAGCTGTTTGGTGCCATCTGAATTCAAGGCCAAAGAGCAGTTCCAGGCATGCTATAGCCAAAATAATCCAAGCATTGTACATTTTGGCTACTTGTCCCCTTTCTCTTCCAGCCCACCACTCACACTTCTAGTGCCCTGGAAGCAAGCAGAGGAGTTAGTATAAACTGGTTTCAATCCAGAGAGCCATGCATTAACTTATGCCTAAACTCAGATTCTCCCTCTAAAGCAACTAATAAGGTGAAGTAATAAATTCAATTGATGCTCATCAAGCTTTCAATTGAAGCATTTCAGTGGAAGCATTTGTGGACTCTGAGGTCTTGTAGAGCCTCCAGAAATTTTGGCTTGAGATGATCAGGGTACTTCTGGGAATTCTTTGAGAAACATCACGGTGCCTACTGCTGCCACAAAAGGCAAACTCATATTTAGAGTGACCACACACCAATGGAAAGAATATATTGGTGTTCGTTAATGTTAACTCATTGATATATCCATTTTTCTGCTCCTGAAAAGGCTATTCTAATGAGGGGTGAACATCAAAAGAAGTTCAATATTGTAAGCAATATTGATAAATTTGTGGTAGCTTAGAGAGTTTATTCAACTTAGGTAATTTTCATTTTTTTTAATCACTCCATGCAACCAATAGTTGTCTATTTTATTACTTTTCTTTTTTCTTCTTTTTTTTTAATTCTTGCATTCACCATCCCAGAAACCCAATATATCTTTAAATATTTCCTGTCCACTTATCTATTTACTTCTTTCTGGACCAGCTGGAGATTCATTGCTGTGCCCACCATGTTACAGTAAATGAAACAGAAGATTGTAATGTTTTTTCTTGCTCAGGAAGATGTCGTGGGAACTAGATTATTACAACATCATGAGTTGTTCAGTGTGGGCCAGTCAGAGTCTGCAAGTTATTTCAGCTGCTCCTTTTTATGTGAAGATGTGATTTATGCCTCCATGCAAAATGATTTATTTTCCCTTAGATGTCCTTTGCATATGTTCATTACTATATTACTGATCACCAACAATTTCATAAGGATCCATTGGTCGTAGTTAAACTGATTGTCTCACCAACAGTATTCATTATTCATTTTCATTTTATGTTTGCAAATAAAAAAATAAAAATGCAGTAATGAATCTTTACCAGATATAAAATCAGACACAGTAGGGGAACAAAAAAGATTTGCTTCTTTGTGATATTGTAGAAAGGAACTGAAGACTAATCTTTAAACACTGATGTCCCCATTAATAAATGATGAAAACCTTGTCTATAGAGAAATAATATTCAAACTGAAGATATTGGAAATTAGTTCCATTCATTAACTGCACAGAGGAAATAAAATTTTATGTCTTCTTAGTATTGACCTAATCGTAAGTTATTCTTTTTTCCCTCTCTATTTGATTACATCATTCTGGTTTTCTTTAATATTCAATTTCTGTAACATTCATCGTAAATGAAGTATTTCCTTTCAATGTGCTTATTATTATACCCTTTATTATTTTGTACCTGCACCTGTTTTAATAAGGAAGAATTAAATTAGTGTAACTGATACTCTTTACAATATTTTGATTGGCAACTTCAGTATTTATGTATTATAAATATGCTGACAGCATAAAAGGATGGGAGGTTTAACCAAAACCATTATGCATAGGTCAGAGATCAGAAAACACATATAGGCAAACCAAGGCTCTATTATAATCAATGATTTTTTCCTCCTTTTGCACATTTCTTCATTCCTAGCAACATGTGTTAAATAGCATGAAAGCAGCAAAATATGTTATTCTACTCCTGATTTATCTATTCAGTTCCTACAGGTGAGGAAAAAATTATCCAGAGGATCCATAAGTTCCCTGGATAAAAAGTTCTTACACATTTAAACTAAGGAACAAATGTTTAGAAACTTTCCGTATTTCCTGACCTAAAAATAAATCACTGTTAAAACTAGTCATTATTTTTTAAATCTCTATTTTAAAGGCTTGGTTTTTTCATTACTCTTCTTTGCGGTCCTGCAATAATAACATGCAACATTTTCTTCCTTTTAAAGTGGAAAATAATAACCAAAATGCTAATGCCACTCTCCTGTTCAAACTGTCATAACCAGCCCACTCCTATTGTGCAAAACTCACTTCAGTGGGAATAGCTCTGTCAGATGAGAAAGTTCTTACAGAATACCCACATACAGGGAACTCTGAAAAGAAACTTTCTATATCTGCAATACAAATCATGTTATCTAACGTATAAATCGTTCTTCATCAGCTCTAATCAAGACAATTCATTCCTGATGTAAACTAAAATTGTAACTCTAGTGCTTTGATGAATGTGAATCACTCAGTGTGTAATGAAGTCAAGTTTCTACGAGTTTCAGTTTTTAAGTGGTATTTCTAATACTTTTGTTCACACACTTACAGCATAGTTTGTTGTCTGTGACTATGGGAGATAGACACACAGAAAACAGGAATTGTCCTTCCCTACATGTTCAAAGGAAGCTAGAACATCTATATGGAGTAAAATAGAGTTTTGTTATGTATTCAAGCAGCATAGTTCAAAATACAGGGAGGTCCCTTTACTTACCTTAGGGTGTAGATCGCCATATATTTGGGAAGTAGACATTTACAGCTGCTGTCTTTGATAAATGGAGTGCGGGTTGTTTTGTGGGTTTGATGGGGGTTTTTTGATGGGGTTTGTTGTTTTTTTTTCTGCTTGCTTTACTTTAAAATAATAATCTGAAGGAAAATGGGCCTTCTGTGTATAATTGTCTAGAATACTCACTCACAGAGCTAAAGAATTGAATTTTAAGCTCTTCTCTGACTGATGACGTTCAAATCCACAGACCAACATCTGCTGAGACAGTACCCTTACCATCTGATTACGACCCATCCTGCATGACAAAGTGAAGAGCACATTCCACTTCTCTTTCTTAAGCTGTTGTGAGGAGCTCCATTGTGAGGAAAAGAACATACTGGGTCAGAGAAAGAGCATGTGAGGAAGCCTGGCTCTGTAACATAATACTTAGGACTTTACTCAGCAAAGTATTTGGATCCCAAAAGAGTTTCCTTGTCTTGCATTAAACAGGTATTAAATAATATGAACTAAATATAATGCCTGGAGCTGAGACCAGAGTACGGTACTCCTCCTCCCAGAATGAGCACTCTAACCACACTGGATACAACTTTCAAAGCAGACTGTTCTTTTCCACGCTGTTTCTGGAGACTATTCAAATAAACAATTTGAGAATTCTGGAGTTAACCATTTTGAACTATGAAATGACCAAGCTGAGCTGGACAAACTGCTCAGAGTATGAAAAAGTCCACCTTCATGTTGAGAAACTTGTAAAGACATAATCATCTTTCTAATAAGTTCTTAAATCTGACATTTAATTTACAAAAAACCTTGAGAAAGTTCAGGAAAACAGTCTGTAAGAGTCGCATGGTTCAATGGCTTCTTATCCATTTTACAAACTGCAATCAGTATTTAAAATGTTTTTCAGATTAAAATAAATAAATGAACAAATTAATTTTCTAGGTGTTGTCCTGTTGACTTTAAAAGCAGGAAGGATAGGTGAGTTGAAACCGGTGCAAATCCCATGTATTGACTGATGAAATAAACAAGCAAAAAATTGAGTCCAGGAAACTGTCTCTAAGGAAAGCAAATACTCTAAAGGCCTGAATTCAGAAAAAAAAATAAAAAAAAAATACTGAAAGTATTTGCCATGGATTACAGCAAATGCTGTGTGAAGCAAACACTTCATAAATGACATGCATACATATGTGAAATCCTTATAAATGGACCAATAAGGAAGGAACCCTATTTGCTGAAATTTATAGATCCTGAGATATTAAAATCTAACTATTGGCCAGACAGTTAGGGATAAACCTTATTCAAACAACAGATGTGAAGCCATGAATTAGGATGATACTCATTGTGCTTGCAGCTGGAAATCTCATCATAAGCAAGAACTGGACTTCCAAGAAACATTGATAAAAGAGTCCTTTTTTAATCATTCAGTCTCCGATGCAAATTTACATTCACACAAATGAGGCAGATGGATGTTCTTTATTTGTTGCAGGCTTTCTGGGCAGATTAGATCCAATTTGTGCCTAATTTTCTTCTCCTACTCTTAGGTGGACCACTCCATCTTCTACTTGGTAGTTAAATTGATTTTATATGAACAAGGTAGAAACTTCATTCACTTGAAATCTTATTATCACTTCCTTTGGTTCTTCCCCTAATGTCATCATCTAACTTAGACTAAATGTCTTAATTCTAAAAGTAACATTCTCCAAAGACTATCCTCCAAAGACATTCAGCTTAGAGATATTTTTTGGAGTATAACAAATATTTTAAAAGTCATAAACCCATCTTTTATGGTATTTCTAGCATTTCCCAATCTGTGACAGCACAGAAACCAAAAAGGGAAAAGAACAAGCAAGTTAATACATTTATATATATATACTTTGTAAGATTTAGCATTGTGTTATTCTGAGCCAAGTGGCTTACTCCAGTTGGTTTCTGCTCAGTTGTAGCTGTAGTGGCCACAAAACCCAGCACTTTGTGCCTCAGTCTTTCCTTGTCTTGTGGAGCGAGCCCTCCAAGACTGGAGAACAGGCTGAAATGGACCACAGCCTTAGTTTCTTCTTTCAGCACCAGGCAGTAAGAAAAACAAACATCATTGACTGCGACTAATTGTAAGTGGAATGGCTTCCTCAGAAGACATTATTTGTAATGACATCATGCACTGAACAAGAGGCTAGAGTGGGATTTAGGAGTCTTGAATTGTACTTCTCTCTCTATCAGAAATTCACAATGTGTACTCAGGCAAATGATGTCACCTCTGTTGGCTGTCTATGACCTTTACTTTCCCTTTCTTTTAGTTAGAAAGCTTTATGTTCTGTTCCATGCCTAACAGAACATGCTAATGCTCTTAGCTGAATCCTGCCAATGCTTCTGTCCTGCAAATGTAGCGTGAATTCAGTCATAAGTTCAGAAACTTCAGAAACAGGTGGTGTGGAAAGCAATATGACAGAATCACAGAAAGAATGAGGTGGAAATGCAGCTCTGGAGATTGGGTGATCCATCCTCACCCTCTCAAAGCAGGGTCACCTAGACTAGGTTGCTCTGGGCCATGTCTAGTCAGGTTTTGAGTATCTTCAAGAAAGGAGACTCCACAACCTCACTAGGCAACCTGTTTCAGTGTTTGATCACAGAGGTAAAAAAAAAAGTTTCATTATGTTTAAGTTGAATTCCCAACCTGTTGTCTTCATCTTGAACTCCATCATGTCATAGTCACTGTGGCCAAGGCTTCCCCAAACTTTCAGTCCCCAACTAAATATTCCTTATTTGTAAGTCCCAACTCCAGCAGAGCTTTTTCCCTCATCAGTTCTTCAATCACCTGTGTCAAAAAGGTTTGATCAATGCCTTCCAGAAATCTCCTTGGCTGCTTGTGCCATGAGGTGTTATTGCCCTAGCAAATCTCAGGCAGGCTCAAGTGCCTCCATGAGAATCAGCACCTGTGGATGACAGGGTTCTTCCAGTTGTCTGAAGAAGGCCTCATCTGCTTCTTCCTGATCATGCAGACTGTAGCAGATACCCACCAGAGTGTCACCCCAGTTCGTGGTCCCCCTGTCCTGAACCGTATGCTTTCATCTGGTTAATCATGCTTCCCCAGGCAGAGCTCCATGCATTCTTGCTGCTTCCTCACATCAAGAGTAATTTTCCCCTCCTCACTGTACTAGCTGTCCATCCTAAAAAATCATTATCCATCCATGGAAGTACTCCAGTCCTGTGAGCTATCCACCACATCTCTGTGATCCCAGTGAGAACACTGCACACTGACCTCTGGTTACTCCTGTTTGTTCCCCATGAGGCAGGAATCACCGTACAGGCACTTCATAGAGACACACAGTCATGATGATTTCACAGAAACTGAAGATGTTGAACAGGATCAAATCCAGTATTGACCCTCAGTGTACATTTCATGCCACTGATCACCACCTTCTGGGCCCAACCATTCAGCCAGTTTTCAGTTCACTTCACTGTCTGCCCATCCAGCACATACTTCATCATCTCTATGAGTATCTTATGGGAGACAGCGCCAAAAACCCTACTGAAATCAAGGTAGACAACAGACCCTTCTCTGTTCTCATCCACCAAGCCAGTCATTTCATTGTAGAAGGTTATCAGGTTGGTCAAGCATGAGTTTCCCTTTGTGAATCCATGCTGACTACTCCCAATTGTCTTCTCGTCCTTCATGTGCCTGGAAAACATCTGCAGGATTAGCTCAGAAATCTGGAAGAAAGGTTATGACCATACACTTAAAAATTGCTTTTAATGGATCTGGGGACTATACTTTTGTTTCCAACTAGATTTGAGAAGAATAAAACCTTGAAAGCAGTAGGACAGAGTAGTCTAAAACTCCATCTTATTGTGTGACTGTAGCAGTCAGGATGGACTAAGAACAGTTACACAGCTGAGTCTAGCATGTCAGTCTCTGACTGCCAAAAGTACAAATTAAAACACATAAACCTAATCCAAAGTAAACTATGGAGATGTATTTCCAGCATGAAATGTGCACATATACAAACCCAAGACTGTTCAAGGCCTCCATACTCCAACCATCTGACCATTGCCAGTGGAATAATTTTCTAAGAGTACAAAAAAAGGATCAAGGGACCTGTGCTGGGTGTGGGTGACGATTAGCTTCTCCTCCTTGGCTGTCTGCTGTAGAGCGGTATTTAAGACATGGCCCCAACACAGGTACCTCACTAACACCTGACCTGCCTTGGGATGCTTTTAATTTGTTTTGGCTGAGGTCACAACCTCAGATGAACCAGCCCATTTTAAACTTGGAAATGTTTAGATTGTTTTTTTAAGATAAAAGTTTCCATTGTCCAGTTGTTTTTGCTGTCAGTGAGATGTGCAGATTGTTATAACACAAGCATTCAGGGGTCATGCCTGACTTTTACAGATTGGGAAAAGATTCTATCCACTCAAATTACAGTCAGTTCTGTACTGAGTCTGAACACTGAAACAGGAACTGCACCAAAAATGCAACTTTTCAGGTGCTGATCAACCTGATATGGACAGTAGGAAGCAAATATGCAGCTGGGGACAAGAACCTCTTTGGTTACACCTACCTAAAGCAATTTTTACTAGACAGAATCCTAAGTCTCTGACAAATTTTACCCTCACAGAAGGTCCCACAAAGTAAAGGAACACTGATAGACCTATTTCTAGAGGGGAACTGAGGCACAGAGGGGTTAAAAAATTTGCTCCAAGACACACAGGAAATATGTGTACAGAACAGGAAATTAAATGCACGGATCTGAAGTGCCAGCCCATTATTTTACTCACTTCCTTGTAAAAATGATCTCTTACCGTTTTCACCAAAGTAGGTATAAATTAGAATTCCCTTAGTTCTTCTGATTTGGGAAGTTCTTATACAGCTGCAGTGCAACATGCTTCCAGCTTAATGAAGATAATGGAAAGTTCTGGGACACTAAATCCTTCCTTGCCTTGCTTGCTAGTGTCCATTATACTAATTATTGATTTTTTTCCTGCAAAATCCTGAAAAGCTGAATTTAGTTTTCAGTTCCTTTTACATCCCTTTATGCTTTGCTTTGTTTTATCTTAACTTTGAAGCTTTACATTATTGTTCACAGATTTGCTCATGAAACTGAAAAGTAAACAGACATTACGCCAAAAGGCAATATTTCAGAATTCCCTCATTAACACACTATTTGAAAGAAAATTAATTTCATACTGTAAATATTCACAGACCCTGGGTGAATTTATTTTAATTCTGTTTTTTTTTCTTTTAATTTTTCTTTTCAAACTTAGTTATATAATATAGTGGAGTTTAAATGTTCTTTAGAGTATTTGCCATCCAGCTCTTCAGATATTTAATTTTTTTAAGGTTCTAATACCTCATTCTATTTATGTGTTTTTTGCCAGAGTCCAACATTTCATTCCAGACTTTTGTTGCGTGGGTATCCAGTGCAGTCAGTGGACCTCTGGTTTTGATTCCTCAAAGCATTTAATCATCTACCCAACCAATTTAAAGTGTTTAAGTCCCTTTAGGATTAAGTTAAACTGAAGCACATACACAAATGTTTTTGCCAGACCATGCTATCCCTTCATCTTTGTAGTCAACCGTGTACATTGATTTATGTCAAAGACTTCAAACTTGGCCTGAATTTTATGTTCACTAGAGATCCATCGAACAAATAACATTTCAGAAGAAAATGAGATGGGTTTTCAAAGCTTTGAAAGTTTCAGTAAGACTAATATTGATCTTGAAATAACTAGTTGTTTTCAATTTATTTATGTGTTTATCAACCTAAAGAAGAGATCAGACCATTGGCTTGGTATTAAACCAGAAGTAAAAATTTCCGACCAAAACAAATACGTTTTTGTATAAGCAGCTGTCAAGGTATATTACAAAGAAAACTGAATTTCAGCTGTAACTACTCTGATCAATACATCAGTTCTATGAATTCTTTCTCAAGAAACTGTTGAGATTTTAAATTTACATCTCAAAAGTTGGGTATTTCCAGTAGTATCTTAATTTGGAAACAGGCTGGAATTCTCAGAGGACTTTTTGTGACAAGGGCAGTGCTTTCTATTCTTACTTGCTGCACAGTGTTTGTGACTTAATTATTTGCTACGGTGACATATAGAAGTCTATCTGCAAAGGCCCCGTGACACTGGGAGATGCGTAATGACAGTTGGTTTTTTTTCCCTTATAGAGGAATGAGAGATTCATAGAGTTAACATACCCCCCCAAAAAAAAAATTTAAAAAAAATTACACCAAACCACAAATTAACAAAGAATGAAGGCAAAATACCCAAAAGAAAACACTAAAAAGTTCCAACAAACTCCAAGACAGACAATGATGCCATACAAGAAGGTAGTATTTGTTTCCAGCCCCCTCCTTTTAAGACTGTGAATTTTACTTTTACCAGTAACAGGATAGCACTAAGTATGGTACAACGAATGACATATATTTGGTAACTGCCTAAGAAGTAAACTGGATCTATCATGAAAGAAGTTTTAACCTTGCTAAGCTAGAAGGGAGAATCCAAATTCCTGCCTCTCAGATGAATGCACTAACCTATTGTTACATAAAGACAAGCATCGCTGGCATCGACACCTTTAAAACAAGACCCTATTTTTTCAAAGAGTAATTGTAGGTATCTACCTTTATAAGAGAATTCTACACTCAAAATGCCTGCCAGAAGCAATGACAAAGACTGAAATTCCATATGTAATTTTATGCTCAGCATTAACAAGTGCTTACTTCTAGGGAGATTGTCCTGTCCACTTCAACTTGATCCTTTACCTTTTTACTGTCAAGAGTTCTTTAATATTTTTACTCACACATCTAATTTTCTTTGTGCAATATTTAGTTATATTTCCAGCTCCAGATTTTAAAGCTTAAACTGAGAGCCAGGAACCTAAAATGTAGGTATTGCAGCACCGGACTTAAAAGGTTGAGTTCTAAGTGAATTCCCTAGGATCAGCCAGAAAATCTATGGCAAAGTCAAAAATTAAGTATCAGTCCCCAGGAACTTATTTCAGAGTCTTAGGCAAAAGGCCATTGTTTCTGTCGGTGTAGGTTAAACATTCTAGTCCAAACTGGAAAAGGGAACTGGGGGAAAAATACCTCTCTAAGCACTTTCAACAAGTAGTCAAAGGGTTCCTAAAAGTAAGCAAAACTGCATGGTGATCTTCAGTTTTTCACCCATCCTTGATTTTTTCAGTACATAGGAGAGCTTCACAACTGGGAGCAATTATGAACAAAAATTATTACATGATGTATGACTCAACATACAAATGATCTTTGGGAAAGAAGGTTCTTGAAAAGGAGGTTTTGCGTATGGAACAGAATCAAAAGCACTGCATGGTTTGATTGTTGGGGGAATTATACACTGGTATGTGACACCTTTGGGAAAAGTTCTGAAAAGTAGGTCAGGTACCATGAGCCTTAGCAGACTTGTTACTTATTCATTGGGATCAGCTGTTCTGAGCTTCAGGAAGTTCAGGTCTCAGCAGCTGCTGTGTAATCAGGGCGCAAAACGCTTTACAATGACTGACTATAAAAAATTGGAATTGATTGAGAGGGCCTGAGTTATTGTCCTCCTGTGATTGCAATATGCAGCACAGAGAAAATTCTCTCATGCTTAAGCCTTTCCTTTATATTTCTGGTGTTCATGAAATTAGTTTTAAACCACCAAGGGTTTCTCTCCCCCTCCCTATCTCCCCACAATAATTTCTGGTTCTAATTTGAAGTGGTTTTTTAATAAATATGTTTGAGATGAATTTAGTGCTTGTGAAAGTTGCCAGCCTATTTGATCCTGGACTGGGGGGAGGACAAATCTTAAGCACTGGAAAGAACTAGGACCTCACATGAGGAAGAGGCCTAGAAAGCTATTGATAACTTGGGAAAAAGAATAGTAGTGCAGGATAAGGCAGCAGATTAGCTGATCAAAACAAAGCTGAAAATCCTGTCTGCCCCAGGAGAATCCTAAGGAGTCAACGGATGTCTATTATACAACCCGCACCATACCACCACTCTGGAAGACCACTTGAACTGGAAATGAAGGTGAAATACTATGGCTACCAAAGATCACTTCTCTGGTGAAGGACAAGAGGTGGAATCTGAAGGAGGGTGGACAGGAATCTGCCCAACTTTTGGATTAGTCAGTCTTCCTTAAATCCCATGAAGGACTCACCCCACTCACCCTTCTTCTTATCCCTACTGCTTGCGCAAAGTCCAGTTTACCAAGCCAGCTTAAACATTGTGAGAAATCTCACTAAGAGCCTTTCTCTGCTGAGGAAAGGTGTTGATTCATAATAAGGATGTGAACAATGGGCATTTTGGTTGTGCATGTTTCTGTCATAAAGACACCCAACAGGCAAAGTCAAACAGAAACACAAAAAAGGTATTTAGCACTAGCTAGCTGTAGAGTCACCATGGAAATCATCACATGGGCATACATAACACTTCTTGTGCAGGGATCTCCATTATTTTTGAACAAGTAGGAAAAGAACAGTACAGTTTCCCGTTTTAATGATTATAGAAGAGACCTGTATAGGCCATTAGATTTGGCCCAGGTTATATATCCAGTTGTTAGCAGCACAGGAATAGGAAGCTGGGGTGAAATCCTAACACTACTGAAATTATTGGGACACTTGCCATTTTCTTCATGAGGGCCAAAATTTTATATTCATATGTTCTTTCCATGATTTAACCACAAAAAAAATCTTTTTATTCAATTCCCTCCCTAAGCACTATAACATAAGCCTCATAAGAATCTTAAAATTGTTTCTTTCATACATTAATCATAATTTACATTGACATCCTGACTTTCCTGTGCTTACATATCCAACTATTCATAGAGCAACTATTATCACTCTGTCTGATCACCTATGTTAAAATTTGACAGAAATTAGAAAGGTCTACTCATCACCAACAGCTATACATATACAATCCTAGAAGACTTTGCCACATCATGCCTGTAGTTGTTTTCCTTCCCTGTGAATAAGAGAGGCTAGGCTGGGTAAGAAAAGGGGTAAATGAAAACCAGTCCGTTCTTTGTTTCTTAGGCTTGTCACATACATCTTGCCATACCCAGAAAAAGGGAGAAAAGAGAGTTGCAAGAGACACAAAGAAGATGTACAAAGGAAGTGTTTATCAGCTTGTTCTTGATTTTTCCTCATGTTACCACGGGGCATATGGTGGCCCTATGGCAGTAGTTCAGTTAAAGCACCCTGACAGAGCCCTTTATTTTCTTTGCTACTTGAAATTAAGACCTCAGCTTTAACTTCAGGATGACATTCACACAGAAGCAGGCAAACCTTGTAAGTTTTTATTCTCATTATTTTTTTTGTTTTTATTTGATCCTGTATTCTCTATAAATGTGTTTGTCTTTCCAGGTTCAAACAGGCATTAGTAGTTGTATACAAAACAGTACTCTTTACTCTTTTAATAAGCTTAGCGTTCTCCTTTTTGAGTAGAAACTCTAAGACTGGCAAATAACTAAAAGTGTGCACACATCTGGCTTCTAAAGCTTTGATATATCTTATTTCTATGAGATTTCCTACTTCCTTCACATTAAATTTTGTGAGAGGGAAGCACTCCTTAAAATATTTATTATATTTTCACCAGTCCTCTCTTACATTCTTCTGCTTTTTCAGTCTGTAAGGTGAGAAAATGATCAACAAACCTGGAAGTCAATCAGCTGGTTATTGTCACATGGAGTTTGCTTCTAGGGACAGAGATCCAAAAGAGGGAGCTGAACAAGAAGAGATGTAAGTAATAAGTTGAGGCAATTCATCTCCTGTGATGCCAGGATTTATTTGTTTGTTTAATTACCAGACATTTAAAATCATATCTCACTATGTGCTGCTGACTGTGATACTTGAATCAGGTTGGTAGGATTTAAGTCTTAAACAGGCACTGTAAAAAGTGTGTGAAAGTTGGCTAAAGACAATGACTTGTCTTTGGACCTTAGAAATACTGTGTGAAGTGCAGAGAACCAGGAAACAAAACAACATTGGAGATAAAAAGCAATTCACAATCTAGGAGAATCCTAGTTATTCTTGCCATTTCTGGAGGCACAAAAAAAAACCCCAAAACAAACAAAAACCCACCACCAAAGTCAGCCTTAGGAAGAAGTGAGAAATTGACTGAATAGTTTATTGCCTACTCCATATTTGGGAGGGGCGGTGTAGAATGTAGGCACATTCTGGAGACCATGACCACAGGGATTCCTATAAAGGTGGAAATTGTTGTGACACATAAATGTCAGCACAGTGCTCATAAAGTTCTGTGCAAAAGAATATTTTTTTTTGCCACCTAGACAGGTACATTTGGAATATATCGATCAATTTACATTCTTAAGGTTTCAGCTGATAAGTGTGCAGAAATACAGCCAGAAGTATCCTGATTATCAGCTGTGACATCGATTTTCATATCCTCGAGGCTATTCCTAGAACACTCTGCTCACAAATGGGCTATCCTTTCACAAATCCTTGTTGGAAACTGAGTAGTGGAACTGATAACTAGGAGAGACCAGCAGTGGTGCTAACATCTTTCCCCCAAACCATGGAATTTCAATAGATTATCTTGGCATGAAGCCAAATAATTTATGCTTAGCTGATTTTACTTTCCAGATTGAATTTTAGGACAAGGATGAAGAAATTGAGCGACTACCACTTTTTCCACAGATTTCTTTATATCTTAGAGCAGAGCTGTTTTCTTGTACTGAGTTAACTGAACTCTGTGAACAAGTGTGCAAGCAGGGAACAGCTTCTAGCCCAGTGTGATTCCATATGAGTATGCTCAACAATATTTATAAATTCAAATATGAAAATAAAAGGCACCAAGGAAGCAAAAGCAAAAAATCTCACCCACCCTCTCTATTTCAGTCCTTTCATATCTGGTAGAACAAACAGTGCTACAAAGTAAGAACATCTGTAGATAAAGCCTAAGAGGGACATATGTGTTCCACACCTAACCACAGCAGGGTGTCACTATAACAGCTTGCTTACTACTTACCACATCCAAGTCCATATGGTGCATTTCTGCCTTAATTGGGCATTTCCATTCTTTTGTAGATTTCTGTCAAAACCTTAATGATATTTAAATATTCTTTTGATGATACAAAAACTTCTTTATTTTAATGAATTTCCAGCAAAAATTAAATCCTGGAGTGGGTGCTCACAATATTTTTAGTGACCTGAGAGATTCTCTAACAACAGACAAAAATGCAGTGTTATTTTACCTACATTCATATTTTAATTTCTTGCCAGCATTCAGCCTAGACTGCTCCAAATCAAATAAACCGCGGAGGCCCACACAGTGAGAGAGGGTTCATTATGGATCATGAACAGCTCAGGGTAGAGGTGCCAAAGTAAAAGAACAGATAGCATGGAAAGAGGACAAATAATGTGTTTCCCCCATACCCTCCGCATGTTTAGTGATCTTTCTCGGAGAGGCTGTTTTATTTGGGAACCCGGAGGAGTAAGGAAATCAAAAATAAGTACTTGCTTGTCTGAATGTAGAGAGCTGTTTTGATAGAAAGGTAGGCAAAAGGAAGTGTGAAGGGGATCGAGGATTTGCCAGAGCCTTGTGCACAGCTTCGGTAAGCCGAGCCATAAAACGGTGAATAGCAAAAATAGCACACTATGTGCCGAACTACCGAAGAGGTAGCATTGATCCCTACGGAGTCAGAGCCGAGGATAAAAGGTAAAAGTGGCGACTGTTGACTGGAACTACTCTCTACTGCTGCAGAAACATAAGTGTTCTGGAGGAGCTGTCTTGGATAAAATACAGTTTTCCAGTTTTCTAGTTTTGCTGCTAGCTTATTGCCTTTTCTACAAGTCTGAGAAAGAGGAAGGTGGATTTTTCCTGCTTCGTTAGCGGTGGGGGAAATGTCCAGAGTTCTTGAAGCCCAACAATCCCAGTATCTTTGGCTGAATAAAAGCAGCAGTCCTTGTTAAGATGTAGATATTAACAGGAGCTTGTGAGGAAACATGTAACAGAGATACACGATTACAGAACAGTACACAGACGCTCCCTTTAAACTGATAGCAATATGAGTGCAGACTTAGACAATCTTTCCTAAAAGAAGCTGGTCTTCAGTACACCCAACAGCAAGCTTACTCCCATTTAGCTCCAGGTTCCTTCCAGCCATCGTTCCTGGATGAACAGAGATGCTGAATAAGTTGTTTAACAAAGAGAAACAATGGTGAGAAGTTAAAGCCGGATGAGTAAGAAAAGCAACGTGTGCACTGCAGTGTGCGGTATGTCGCATGACAGTGAGAGAGATGCAGTGTGATGCTGTCTTTTTTTTCAGACCACAGTAACTAGCAGCAGGCACCTCTCTCCCACACAGACCCACCTTAGGATGCAAAGAATGATCTCAGCAGGGAATGTTTCATGAAAGCAGAACTCAGCTGCGATCACATCTTTCACAGGCCGATTTCAAGCAGTTTTCTCTCTCCCCACAGTCTGGATATAAGCTGATTTAAAAATGCAAATATCCTTCGCATAATTTCTTTATAAAAACACAAGAATGGATTGCAGACTTGGTTTTAAAGGATCAGGCATACAATATAGCTCACGCTACGAAGCCCAGATGTTGCCAAGGAAAAACACTTGTTTTTCTTTCTGTGTACAAGTTTCATAACAAACACTAAAGACTAGGGAACTCTTGCAGTTTATCAGGGTTCAAAGATGAAGTTAGAATGTAATGAATCCTGATAAAATCTCATAGATTATCCTTGGGGAAAAACATAAATTAATTCGAAGTCTTAACTCTTTTTATAAAAATGAGGGGTTTTTTAAGGTGTTTGAAGTACTTGACTCTACCCCTTGGCTTCTTTTAACTCCACCTTCTGAACTCCTTAATCAAGATTTCAGTAGCTTAAATTACAGCTATTAAACAAATTGGGAAAAGGGGGAAGTATATTATTATTTCTTCTTGTTATGTGCAAAATAACATGGACTCTCAGGAAATTGTGGTGGTCTCACTGAATAAGCTGCAGAGTAACTCAGAACCCATGAGTTGTAGCATATATCAAATCCCTCTCTAATTATTTTCTAACCTCAAACAGGTTCTTTTTATCAAAGAAACCCACAAAAAAAAAAAAAGGAGAAATCCAAAATACTTCAGATTCCTAACATATTTCTTAGTTGAAATTTACTTGCCTTTGTTCACAACAGCAAGCCACAAACTATCACAATTCACTTTCAAGTAATCACTTAGACATCTGAGAGACTATAGAGAAATGCATCTTGCAAGAGAACTTACTTTAATAACTTAAATTCTGCTCTGGCATGAAAACAGAATTGTTCCCGTCATAGCTGAGTTGAGCAGTTTGACACCTACCTCCTCTGTGAGTCATCTGGGATACCCAAACAAGGCACCTGGTATTACACGCCCACGAGGACAGGAGCCAGTAAGCAATTTCTGAGCCTGTTTGATTTGTGCAGGACACTCTGAATGCAGCACAGCATGGCATTCAAATCCATCCAGAGTCTGGCCAGACGGGATACTGCCACATCCTGCTGAAATCATAGTATTCTTCTTACAGGACTTGCCCTGGAAATTGAAAAACTACACCCTCATCAGCCTTGAGTGGATACAAATCCACAGCTCCCATCTCTTCAGAGTGCCCTAGCCACATGGCTTTTGTTGAAGCTGTGCCATTTTTGTGCAGCCAGGAATGTGGAATTTGTTTGGCCTGCAAAGAAAATTGCAAAGGGGAGTCTATTTCTGTAATCTAATAGGCAAAACACTCTGCTGCAAAGGAGGGAAGTTAAAATAGTTCTTTCCCGAGGGCCTGCTCAGAATATGTATTTTCCATGTAACAGTCTTAGGACAAAATGCATTAGCAATATTGGAAGAAAAATTGAAACACAGGAACTTTCCTCTTTCCACAATGAACACATCACATTGTCTCACAGTTGGCCTCTTCTGCTTACTTTTTCTTTCTGGCTGCAGTTCTTGCACCATTTCTTGTACAAGAGCTTCATTCGAATGGATAGGTGTAAGGATGGCACGGCATAAAACTAGCCAACAGATGGTGAATGAGACATTCGAAGGGCTGTGGTCAGTAGGTCGAGGGAGGTCCTCCTCCCCCTCTATTCCGCATTGGTGAGGCTGCATCTGGAGTATTGCGTCCAGTTCTGGGCCCCTCAGCTTAAGAAGGATAGGGAACTGCTAGAGAGAGTCCAGCGCAGAGCCACGAAGATGATCAAGGGAGTGGAACATCTCCCTTATGAGGAAAGGCTGAGGGAGCTGGGTCTCTTTAGCCTGGAGAAGAGGAGGCTGAGGGGTGACCTCATCAATGTTTATAAATATGTTAAGGGTGAGTGTCGGGAAGATGGAGCCAGGCTCTTCTCAGTGTCATTAAGCGATAGGACAAGGGGCAATGGATTCAACCTGGAGCATAGGAGGTTCCGGGTTAATGTAAGGAAAAACATTTTCACTGTGAGGGTGACGGAGCACTGGAACAGGCTGCCCAGAGAGGTTGTGGAGTCTCCTTCTCTGGAGACATTCAAAACCCGACTGGACGTGTTCCTGAGTGATGTGCTCTAGGTGGCCCTGCCTTGGCAGGGGGGGCTGGACTAGATGATCTTTCGAGGTCCCTTCCAACCCTTGTGATTCTGTGATTCTTATTGTAAAGAAAGCATCAGCCTATGTTCAACATTCAGAAAAACATCTTGAATCCTGAACTCAGCTCGTGGGTGCACAAAGGCACCTCACTCACAGCTGCAAAGTATCAAAGCTTAGGGAAACACAGGGCTTCAAACATATTCAGCATTTCCTAGCAGCTGTCTCGGATACCTTCCTGAAGAAGATATAAGTAGTCACTTCTACATACTCTAAATATTATTTGAGTTGATAAATTTCATCCTTGGAATGTCTTTATGAACATCACCTACAAAGAAACAGCAAACTCATGCTAGTTTTGTTCCTCCTTACAGTTTTGGAACATAAAATATCCCAACTTAAATGCTCAAATCTATTTCTGAGAGAACCAAAAATAATATCAAAAACTTTAGACTCCATAAAAAGACAGGAATGCCTGGTTAAGACTGAATTTCATGCCGATATGAAATTTCAGTGTTTTATTCCAAAGAGTGCAGTTTTGTTAATCCACTAAACAAGTAGATCCTTGGTTAGAGGGAATTTCTTCTTGTTTGTCTTACCCTACAGTGGTGCTATAAGCTGGAGGGTACTATTGCAAATGACAGTTATAATCCAAAATTCAAAATCTGAGTTGCAGTGACGCTCTGAAATGTATGCAAGTCTTCAGAGTTCTGTATATAAATTCCTGTGAGGCTCAAAGCGCCTTGGAATATTTTACATGAAGGAACTGTTTCTCTCATACAATATTTGCTATATTATCTGTGAATGAAAAACACTGCCCGATTTTACAATTTGAAACTAATTTGACATGTTTTTCACTGTTACCTTTTCCTGTATTACCTAGATGACAAAAAAGTCACATGTGCACCAGGGACAGCTTGCAGAATAGAAGTGGCAATGTAATATTTGTGTTCCAAAAACCTGAACTTCCCTGTTCTCCTCCTCAAAGTAACTCAAATTGGAAACAGGTGTCAGCAATGAGTTTCTGATGCCACAAATCCTAAAGCTGAAATACAATTATCTAATCTCTCCATCACAAATAAAAACAAACTGAAGGCTGCACCAACTGGTACTGGCTATGCATAAAGCAAGATTTGATAATACAGGAAAAAAAAAGTTCATCTTTGGCCTTGAAGAGTCAGGAAGGAGGTATCAGATATGTCCTGCAGGGGTCTGTCCCTCTGAGCTTGGAAAATCAAAATCTGCAGCCACTAGCTTTAGGTCTGGGTTTAGCCACGACAGTGGCATGGAGCCATTCTAGTGCTGGAGGCTTGAGGCCAGAATATTTGGGAAAAAGTAAGTTTCATCAATAGGACAGCATATTGCAAACATATTTTTTCATATTACATTCATTATGTGTTGATTTGAGACATTTCCATGCCATCTTGAGGAAAAAAAAAAAAAAGATGTTTGAATTCTAATTGAATGAGACTGTACACTTACATGTAATAATATTCCTTTTTTTACACATTACAGTTATGCAATATTCTTATGTATAAGACATTTCCATCCTTTTTATTTGACATGTTTAAAAAGCAAGCTTTTTTATTTTCATTTCATATACAGGAAGAAGTAAAAGGACAAGGGGAGGGGAGGAGAAAAAGAGAGAGAGCGAGCAAGCACAAGAGAAATTTCTAAAATGAGTATGTCTTTATAAACAGAGGTCACAATTTAATCTTATATTCAGTCTTTCCGTCAGTATATTTACAGAATTGTAACATTGTACTTTTTATGGTGTAAAAAGATATTAATTTCAGCATTGTTTAAGTGGGAGGCGAAGAAATATATTCTGGTTTCAATTAGGAAAGACAGATATATAAACAGGTTTTATGGGAAGGTCCTGATAGGAAGAAAAGAATGTGATATTGATGGACACGAGGGACTCAGACCTGCTCTTGTTCAAACCAGTGGAAAAAACTTCCATTGGCTTCAGGGCTGCAGGATCAAACACGTCCCTAGGTCACGAACAGGTTTAGCAGACACGTTAAAATGGCTTCAGTTTCTGAGTACTGATGGCTCCGTCCCCAGGAATCTGGATCTCCCTGCCATTACCCACAGTCAATGGTAGCCAAAGGCCTGAATTTCTGCCTTAAGAAAGGTTGAAGCCTTGCCATAAATACTTTCCAGAGAATGGCAGTTATTATGGCAACAGTGTTCCCATTGCTCTAGTTAAGGTTGTGTCAGCATTTAAATTATAAACCCCCTGTTTTCAGGGGTTTACATCTTGGCTATAAACGTTTGCCGAGAGATGAAAATTGGCATTCACTGCCCTGAAGCCATTTTTCTAATAACAAAGCTTGGAGAAAATCAGAATGGGTTTTTTATACTGCAAGGGAGAAAAGAACTGGAGGCTTGCTGCGGGTGGTGAGGTGCATGTCTGTGTACATACATGTGTGTACACACAGAGATGGAGGGCAGGTATATTTCTAAAACGTAAAATCTGCTCTGTATTTTGTAATTAAATTTTGCTGTGCACCGAGAGATTTGTTAGTTTGTTTTAAATGCATTTGTGTAAAGGTACTAAAACCAAAACGAGAACATTGCAGCTAGTATATTTCTTTTAGCTGCGTGAGTTTTAATGGCGATATAGCAATGTACATCAAAAGTACATTGCCTCTAAAATGCTCGTATTTTTGCTCTTTGCAAAGAGGTTGTCATATTATGCTTTATCTATTTTTTCTGAGTACAAATAGTGCTTTTTTAAGCTGTAGAAAACAAAGACCATTTACTAACTACTCTTTCTCAAGGTATCTTAGACAACATTTCCACTTTGAGTGTTCACATATGAAAACTCCACTAGCCAAAGAATTCATCCCTCAGCAGCATCCAGAGCTGCACGCTCCAGGCCTGCTCCTTTGCGTGCTAACCTCTGGCTTGCAGAGGGGTGGTGCACATTGCTCTTCCTGAGTTTCCCTCTTTCTAAAAATCCTTTGAAATCCCTCTCACTTTCTGAGATGGTGTTTTCGAATGTATGTGCATTCTCTGTGTGTCTACACACACACATGGATACATACGTATATAAAAAAAAAATGGGAAGAATTTGCTTGTCAATGACTTCTTTCTCTCTTGCATATTTGTTCTATATGTATTAATACTGTGAGTGACTGCAAAAAATACTCCCTAGTGAAATGCAATATTCTGGAAGGAGGGTTTTATATCTCTAATGAAATTAAGATAGAAAGACCAGATTTACGAAAGCAGTATCACTGTCTATGCAGCACTGTTGTCAGACGAAGGTATCTGAGGTCCATGCCACATACTGAAAACGCAGTATGAAAACCTTTGGCAGGAGCGTCAGCTTCCAGTGCTGAGTGAAAGTTCTGAAGCAAAATTGCTTCAGCATTCCCAAGACCAGGAGGATCATTATTTCCTTATATTACAGACATCAGAGGAAAGAAGAACTGGTGAGAAGTAAATATCAGCCACCTTAATGAGAAATAAACACATCAGCGAATCATAAAATCATTTAGGTTGGAAAAGACATTTAAGATCATCAAGTCCAAATGTTAATGTAGCACTGACAAGCCCACCACTAAACCATATACATACACACGAGATCTACATGTCTTTTAAATATGTCCAGGGGTGATGACTCAACCACTTCCCTGGGCAGCCTGTTCCAGCACTTGACAAACCTTTTGGTGAAGAGATTTTTACTAATATCCAATCTAAATTTCCACTGGTGCAACTCGAACCCACAAGTTGTCCTATCATTTGTTACTTGGGAGAAGAGACCAACACCTACCTCACTACAACCTCCTTTCACGTAGCTGTAGAGAGCAATCAGGTCTCCCCTCAGTCTCCTTTTCTCCTGGCTAAAACAACCCTAGTTCCCTCAACTGCTCCTCATAAGATGTGTTCTCTAAAACCTTCACCAGCTTCATTGCCCTTCTTTGGACAAGCTCCAGCACCTCAATGTCCTTCTTGTAGTGAGGGGCCCAAAACTCAACAGTACTCGAGGTGCAGTCTCACTAGTGCCGAGTACAAGGGGGACACTCACTGCCCTAGTCATGCTGGCCACACTATTTCTGATATGAACCAGGATGCTGTGACCTTCTTGGCCACCTGGGCACACTGCTGGATCATACTCTGTCACCTGTTGATCAAGACCCTCAGGTCCTTTTCTGTCAGGCATCTTTCCAGCCATTCTTCCCCAAGCCTGTACCGTTGCCTGGGGCTGTTGTGATCCAAGTGCAGGATCCAACACTAAGCCTTGTTGAATCTCATACAGTTGGCCTCAGCCCATTGATCCAACCTGTCCAGATGCCTCTGCAGAGCCTTCCTGTCCTCAAGATCAACATTCTCTCCCAACTTGGTGTTATCTACAAACTTACTGAGGGTGTGCTCAATCCTCTGATCCAGATCATTGATAAAGATATTGAAGAACATTGACCTCAATACTGAGCCCTAGGGAACACTACCTGTAATGAGGTGCCAAGTGGATGAAAGTCCAATCACCATCACTCTTTGGGCCCAGCCAGCCAGTCAGATTTTTATCCAGCAAAGAGGACATGTGTTGAAGCTATGACCAGCCAGTTTCTCCAGGAGAATGCTGTGGGAAACAGTGTCAAAGGCTTTACTAAAGTCCAGGTGGACGACATCCAGAGCCTTTCTCTTACCCAATAAGCAGGCCACCCTGTCATAGTAAGAGATCAGGTTAGTCAAGAGGATCTGCCTTTCATGAAGCCATGCTGACTGGACCTGATCACCTGGTTGTCCTCAACATGCCACATGATGGTACTCAAGATGATCTGCTCCATAACCTTCCCTGACACCAAGATCAGACTGAAAGGCCTGTAGTTTCCTAGATCCTCCTTCCAGCCCTTCTTGTAGATGGGTCTCACATTTGCTAACTTCCAATCAACTGGGACCTCCCTGGTTAACCAGGACTGCTAACAAAGATGTAACGTGACTTGGTGAGCACTTCTGCCAGCTCTTCAGTCCCCTTGGGTGGATCCTATCTGGCTCCATAGTCCTGTGTATGTCTAAAAATGGTGTAGCATCTCACTAACCATTTCCCCTTGGGTTATGGGGGCTTCATTCTGCTCCCTGTCTCTGTCTTCAAGCTCAGGGTGCTGGGTACCTGGAAAACAATTGATGTTACTATTAAAGACTGAAGCAAAGAAGGCATTAAGTACCTCAACCTCTTCCTCATCCTTGTCACTGTTTTCCCCCACACCCAATCTCCATAAAAAATTTGTTGCTAATGGATTTAGAGAAACATTTGTTACTGTCTCTCACAGCAGTAGCCAGACTAAGATCTAGTTGGCCTTTGACCTTTCTAATTTTCTCCCTGCATAACCTCACAACATCCTTGTAGTCCTCCTGAGTGGCCTGACCCTTCTTCCAAAGGTCATAAACTCTCCTTTTTTTCCTGAGTTCCAGACAAAAGTCTGTTCAGCCAGGCTGGTCTTCTTCCCTGCTGGCTCATCTTTCAGCACATGTGGATGGCCTGCTCCTGCATCTCTAAGATTTCAATGTACCTCAAGAAGGCAATTTCTAGAAAACTGGAACCTCCTGGTTCTGTTTAAAATCAAGTATGTGAATTTGAAATCATCCCAGGCTTGGGTGACCAGGACATTTTCTCATTCTTTCCATTTGTAATACACAACTTCAGTGTGGCTGAGCTCATCCAACAGAGGAGTCAATGTCTGAGGTCCAAGACTGTGGTTTGACATACCCTATGTTTATCCACAGATCCTTCAAGGGAAATGGATCTTGACTTATCAAAGTTATTGATACTGTCCTCTAGTAGTGGACAAATATGTGCTTATATAGGTGTGTTGGCACTGACTATCGGAATAAAAAGCCTGAAATTCATTTTTCGTATTTCTGAGCTCAGATAATTGATGTGTTCTTTCACAGGAAATCACAGGCTTCAGGCTGTCAGATCACTGAAGTAAGTTTCCCATCTAAGCAGTGAAGACTTTATTACACAAGAGTAGTAGAAGAAGAAAGAGCAGTCTACGGCAGACACGCCTGCTGCCTACAACCAGCAGGAGCCTTGGATCTCTCACAGACCAATCTAACTTGTGGATTGACACTGCAGGTCTGCAAGCTCTCAAGAACCCTTGAAACATCAGATCTGCATAGACTGGTAACAAATAAGGGGAAAGTAATTTCTACAAGTAATTTAATACAGAATGTGATTTTGAACAAAGTATCTCTTTATTTCATTTCTGATTAAAAGAAAATTATTTTTTACTGAAAGCGTCAAACTCATAAATCTATTCTGCTATTCATTGCATTTAATACTTAATGCAATATCTTCAGCTGTGGTCTTTGGGTCTGATTTGCCTGCTTGGTTATTTCAGAACCATAAACACCACGTTACTATTTTTCCTTGAAATTGATGCAGATATATCCCTTAACCACATCTTTTGAAATTATATTTAAAGCAAAAAGTTCTGAGATCTTACACCTCTCTCATCCTTAACAATTTTCAGAGTACAGAAAGGTCAATAGGATATTGAGTACCAGCTCATTATGAGATATTATTAGTGAGCATGATAATTGTTTGAGCTCTTCCATAACATGACTACGTACTGCAGTGCATATATTAATGAATAAGCCATTATTTAAATGGAAATTCATCTTTGACTGTTATAAGTAATAAGCCTCTGAGTACATAAATCCAGATAAGGCCTTTTAATGTAATGTATAGCACATTATTTCATTTAGTTAATGAAAGAACAAGTAGCCGCTAACAAATGGAAAATCATCTGGGGTTTTTTCCTGGGGCTGTGGAGATATATTTTTCCTGTTTATTTTCTCTGTCAGCAAAAGAAAGGCAAGTTGAAAAACAAAACTGATCCTGTCTTGTACGATTCAGAGCAATTAGCACCACTGAGATAATGAAAACTCTTATTTATTTCTACTGATGCTCTTCTACTGCAAGGAGAAGCTTCACTGAGCACCAAGGCCTTTTTCTATTAGATGCTCAAATAGGTCCATCAATCTCCTATCCTAATGAGTGTCCAGTCTAGTTTCAAAGATAAAAAATGAGAAAGATGACAAGGGAAATGAAAGTTAGTTGGCACCACTGATTGGAAACTGATGCCCAGTCCAGTCATTTCATGTGCGAGGGTCATAGAGCAATCATGGCTATGATAGAAACCGGAAAAACATGCAGACCGTTACAGTAGAGATTGCAGACACAGAGTTCACTAAAAAAAAAAGGAGGAGGTAATGTAAAAAGGCAAATACAGACATAGAGGACGGGCATAGTTATGAAGCCTCAGCAGAGTTTCAGAAAGTGAATACAATCAGGTGAAAAATGGAGATTTGCTGAGGACATTCAAAACCAGGGAAAACAGTGGACAGAGACAGAATCTAAAAACAAGTATTTCCAGTAGTGTCTTGTGTAATACAGTAGCAGGTCATCATTTGAAGAGGTGAGGAAAAACTTGTACCTAGATGAGTTTAGACAAGTCAGGAAAGACTGAAAAAAGATGGATGTCATACACACATATAAGGAATACACACAGGAAGGAATCCAGAAAGCGTGATGAGGAGAAAGCACAACCATAAAACATGATACAGGAATACATGTCAAATTGGGCAACAGTGATGGGAGAATGAGTTAAACCCTGATAAACCATTCTCCCACTCAACAAAGAAAGAAATGGAAATGAGGATCTATTCAAAGGAAGCCTAAAGGAACAGCCAGGGAAGAGTGCTGAAGAGTCAGCATAACCACTACAAAAACTGAGGGAGAAGATTAAAATGAAGATAGTAAATGAAAAAGCAAATGAAAACAAACAAACATGGAAGCTACAGCCTTAATTTGACAAAGAAAGTTGTAGAGTGAACATCTAGAAACGAGTATGTTCTGTGTTCCTCTCTCCTCTTCTCCCCTTCTGCAGCTGCACTAGTACTATTCGTATTCACAGAACTCGGCTCTATACCTATATATCCAATCTCACACAAGATTTGTAAGACCAGAAAAGGAGGTTTTGTGCAAGCAGTTCCAGAACCATAGAAAGTGAATGAAAGAGTGGAGCTAAGAGGGATGGGTGCCTATCCCTGAATGAAGCCCTGCGAAACAATCTACCAAATGGCTCGATTTCATGTGGTCTCCATTGATGAAGAGAAGAGAATGTGAAAAACAGTAAAAGTAACCAGAAATTCCAAGTACATGGTCAAGGGAACTTTGGTCATAACAGCCAATAAATCAGGAAACAGATTACTACTTGAACACTAGACTCTAGATAATGAATGCTTAGAAATTCACCCAGTATTTTCCCCATGGTGGCTCTGCATGTCAAACAAAGAGAAAGAGATGAAAAAAAGAACCAAAATGACAAAAAAAACCCTGAAGCAGATCAACCACTGCCTTTACAGAAAAAAGTGAGGATGGAAAGAGAAACAGGGCAGGTAAGGGACTGTAAGGACACTCTAGGAACAGAGAAGACTATTTGGAAAGATAATAGATGTAAAGCGATTAATAGGTAATACAAGTAAAAAGGTTGAGACAGTGGCTGTGGATGATACCAGCCACATAAATTCCTAGGAGAAAACAGTGTTCTTTGGAGGTCAAACAAAGCATATAGTGTAGCAGTATAAACTTGTTCAGAAAAGGAGCTTAGCAAAAACAGTGCAGCTTTTCAAGGATTATTTTAAAACTCTTTAATTTTAAAGCACTGAAAAAATCTTGATTAGCTTTGGGCATCTAATTGCATCAGTGTACTAAACAAGCCCTTGGATTTTAGATATGTGGAACTTGGAAAACTACCAGTGCAGGCTTATACTTGGATAGATAGATCTAAATACCAGCAGTGTCTCCCAAATGCAAAAAATCAAGAGATAATTTGCTTACCTCTATTATTTGTATCCCACCCCATAGGCAGGATCTGCTAATGGCTTGTACAGCACATTGTTTTTCTATCAACACTGCAATTTTAGGAGAGAATGTAATATTAAATGAGACTGCATTTACAGCTTCAGAGTATTAAATTTAGCTAAAGTAAATATTGCCTGAGATTCCAGCTAGGCACTGAGCAAACAAGTATGACTTCTTGGGCAAGATCTTTTGAGTAAAAGTGCCATGTTCTGAAAATTTGTTCTGTGGAAAAAAGTTATGCTGGCACTTAAGTCAAGCATAAACATTATGCTCCCTACTAAGTAAGTCCTTAAGACTTGAGTCACACTTACAAGGACTCTAGGTTTTAGGTTTGTCTGCAGTGAAAGATGAATATCCTCCACAATTACACTTGTTTGTTTATTTGCATCTGGCCATCCCTCTGAAAGCATCTGGTCCTCTGAGAAGGCTTTTTTTTTTTTTTTTCCCCCCAGAAATCATCTTCCTATGAGAAAATACTGGAAGGTGAAATGTAGTGGTAATTTCAAACATACTTCCTCTGGCTCTTTCACTGGAAAGAGCTTGAATGTAATTCTACTATCTCTGGGGGAAGGACTGTCAATCAGGACACTCCGTCAGCAGTGTTTGTTAGGCTCATTCTTGTGGGGAACTGCAGAAGTCTGAAAGAATTTCAATGTGTTTATACTAACATTTAAATAATGGATGAGCTAGGAAGATAGGAATCATGGAAATCAGTTGTCCCAATCAATGCAGTCTGAACTGAATCATTGGACAGTTGTTATTTATTTATGTATTTTTGTAGTTGAAGACAACTACACAATATAACAGCAAGTTCTACAGGATATGACATACAGTAGGAACTATACTCCATGCCATGTCATTATTCTCAAAAAAAGAACCAGAAGGAATCAAGCTGAGCATCTTATTTCTGGAGCTTCCTTGCAAACAGATTAAGGGACACTCTCTTAGTCACTGAGGGCAGAGAATGAAGAAAATAGTACAGAAGGACAAATAATTTCCAAAAGGAATCCATAGCTTACCCAGACAGAACTGAGAATTGAGCATAGCAGAGACCATCTCTAGCGTCTACCTGTTTTGAAGGCAATGAGACATTTATAATTTCAGACATGCAACACCATGTCTCTATTTGGGACTAGATTTAGTAGTCAAAAGTTTAAAAGATAAAGTCATTCCAGTAATGCATTAAAAATTAAATGAAGAGGAAAAAGTTTAAAAATATCCCATAATAGAGAAGAGATGGGTACCTATCAATGCTGGATACCTGCTTGGAATGTAACAACAGCAGGACATAGTAGAAGACCAAAAAACTTACTAAAAGGGACATCCAAATAATTTTAAACTGGGCACAATTCAGATGAACTATCTCTATTTGGATGGCTTGTGTTACATCCTTAATGCTATTTAAATATATTTTTTATTGTGTGTTAATAACAGCAATAATTTAAAAAAAAAACAAAACCAAAAAAAAACCCAGCATACAGCTATTTTACAACAAGCAAATGGTGGCTAGAGATAACTGCTCTCCAACTGTTCCAATACTTGTCCAATTTGTGATCAAGAGAAGGGATAAACAGTTGTGTTGCACCAGTCTGTCATAATATTTCATTTCAAAGTTGACAATTCACAGTGGTTTATCAGATGTAAATAATTGTTTATCACCTTATCTTTGTTTTAGGAACCAGCAGGTTGTTATGAAGAGGAAATTTCAGAAAATTAATTACTTTAGGTGGAGTTAGAGATAACAGTGACATCAGTGTGCCTATGTGGTAACACGAATGTTTAAGCACTTGTGACAAAAACAGTCGTCTTTCCCCCTTCAAAGGGAAAAACAGCATTAGGGAAATGAACCGAGTTTGGAGTCCTCGTCTTCTAGCACAGTGACAAACTAATGTATTTTGTCTTCAAGACAGCAAAATAAAGTTTGTTGAACAAGAATGCTGAAGAACATTTTTGGAGCTGCGCTGAACCCCAAGATGTCCCAGTTGAACTCCCCCGTTCCGTGGAACTGTGCATGTTGACCTTAGCACCTATTATCTTCGAGCTTCTCTTCCCCTTTCTTTATCTTGGTTTTGTAAATACATACCTCACATTCTTCCAACGAGGTGAGGCTGAGATTTTCAGTGGAAACATCGCTGGGATTTGCTATAGTCAGCACTGTATCATTTATTTACGCTGAGGCAATACATTTACCATCAAAGGAGTTCCCAGTACGTAAGCCAAGGAAGATGGTAGAAGTTACGCTGCAAGATGTGGGTCAAACACTTTGGATTCTTTACTCACTACACCCTGAAACATATGGCACAATACACCTGGGGAGCCGTTCTCCCTTACAGTGATTCATCCTGCTGAATAGCACAGCAAGTTCAGTCTGGCATTAAATGTTAGCATATGCAGTCTGGCATACCAAGGCAGCTCACTGGCATCTGAATTATCGACAACATGAATGGTCTGTTTGGAAACATCAATTCAGATCAACATCACATATCAAGTGAACTAGCCAAAAATAATATGGACATATTACAGTCAGTCAGTAGACTGTAATATTCCTCAGTTGACCAAAAAAAAATAAAAATAAATCCCACAGGAACTTTAACATCTGCTTCTCATCTGTCCAGACGATCTGTATTTATTACCTTTGCATCCAGGTGTGCCTCATTTCTCGTTACATTTTAGCATCCAATAGTCATATGTCATTCATCTCCAGGGATATCAGGAAGAAAGGGTCTTTCAGAAGAGAAATTGAGTCAGGACGATGAAAAAAATAGTAGTAATAATGATGGCAAAGTTAATTTTGAAAATAAATAAATTTCAACATTAAATGCTGCAAAGATTAAATAAATTAATAACAAAGATTAATTGCAAAAGCCATATCGGACCACAGTAAAACAGGGCTGTCTGACAGTCACACAAATCTATATAACTTCTTGTGCCTTTTACAATTACAGTCCAGACGGCTCAAAGGTGAAGGTGTGCTCAAACAGACACCAAAGGCAATTTCATATTTGCAGTGTGCCATTTTCAGTACAGCAGCTGGGACCACAAGACAGACCTTAAAATGACATAAAACCTAGAAAGAGCACCTGCAGTAGAAGTACAGCTCTGGCTTCAAAACTATGGGGTTCAGATTTCTAATATGAAACATTTGTCTTCAGCAGAATATCCTGGCTCATGCCATCATAAAGGCTGGTAAAAATCCCTTAAAACTAAAGGGAGGGAGGGAGATGAACAAGACGGAGAGTTAAGAAGCCATTATAAAATGCCAGTACATGTAACTCTGCAGTTTGAGTCTGATCCATGCTGGAGTCTTCCATTTCATTCTCTGAAGAGAAAATGACAGCAGGAAACTTCCAGTGTCAACCTTCATCTACTCTTCTGCATTTAGTAATGCTTTTTGACTGAACTTCTTTCCTGCTGCATTTCTTCCCACAACTTTTCTCATTTAATCTCATCTTCCTTCAGCAGCTTGAACTAATCCTACCGCTGCCCATGAAATTTCTGAGTGTGTTACTGGGTTTGTCAGGAATCATTCAAGTTCAGAGTTAGAAGGACATCAGTTACTTGCTATACAAATGTTGCAAATGTAATGCACCATAAAATAAGAATTTGTCTAAACTGAAATTACATGTGAGGTTAGATTTTACAGAGAGAAGAAGAAAACTGAAGGATTCTTGGGGTTTTTGTGACCTTAGAAAAGCCCTAATGGGCGATAGGCTGAATAGTATTTTGCAGAGTCAAGTACTTGTTTCCAAAGGGCAAGACTGATATGGATTTTTGTAGAAGAATGGATACATGGCAAGAGCCCTCCTATTCCTTGTCCAGCCCACACAAAAGAGTTTGCAGTCATAGTCCCTGTGAACTGGTTGGTTACTTTTTTTGGTTTTGCAGGCAAAACCAAAAATATCTACCCATGCATTGGACTATGCACCAAATTTTATCAGCCCATAGAGATTGTCATTCTCTTACATATGTAGTATTTTAAAATTTAGTTTAATGATATGATGTAACCTGGGGTTACAATTAGGTAGAATTATAGAATGCAGATTAAAAAAAAAAAAAAAGGCAAAACAAAACAAAAACCACCAACAAACATATTACCCATTTGTTACTAAGCTGCCTGAAGAAAAGGTGTTAATTTGGCCCCCAAAGGGAGCTTAGTATGTAACAAATAAAGGATTAGCTAATTAAAAAAAAAAAAAAGTCTGTAAATTTATCGAGATTTCTGGAAGATATTGCACATGTGGCTAAATATTGCTAGAACACCGCATTTTCACATTAATCCAATAGAAGTCCTCCAGAAAATATTGTGTGAAGGAAATGCTACATATGCATATGCTTTACCTGGAAAGGTGATGGAACAGCTCATTCTGGATGTCATCTCTAAGCCTGTGAAGGAAAAGTGGAGTGGTCAACATGGATTCCCCAAGGGGAAATCATATTTGACCAATCCTATAGCCTTCCGTGGTGGCATGACTGGCTGGGTGGATGAAGAGAGAGCAGTAGATGTTGTCTACTTTGACTTCAGCAAGGCTTTTGACACCGTCTACCATAATATCCTTATAAGCAAGCTTAGGAAGCACAGGTTTGATGAGTGGACAGAGAGGTGTATTGAAAACCAGAGGAATGGCAGAACTCAGAGGGTTGTGATAAGCAGCACAGAGTCTAGTTGGAGCCCTGTAGCGGTGTGCCCCAGGAGTCCAGCTTATTCATCAGTGACCTGGACGAGAGGACAGAGTGTACCTTCAGAAAGTTTGCTGATAGTACAAAACTGGGAGGAGAGGCTGATATACCAGAAGGCTGCGCTGTCATTCAGCAAGATCTGGGCAGGCAGGAACCTAACAAAATTCAACAAGGGCAAGTGTAAGGTCCTGCACCTAAGGAGGAGTAACCCCAAGCACCAGTACAAGTTAGGGCTTGACCTTCTGGGAAGCAGCTCTACAGAGAAGGACCTGGGAGTCCTGGTGGACAGCAAACCCTCCACGAGCCAGCAGTGTGCCCTTGTGGTCAAGAAGGTCAATGGTATCCTGGGGTGCATTAAGAAGAGTGCGGCCAGCAGGTTAAGCCAGGTTACCCTCTCCCTCTACTCTGCCCTGGTGACGCCACATTTTGACTCCTCAGTTCAAGAAAGACAGAGAACTACTGGAGAGAGTCCAATGGAGGGCTGCAAAGAATATTAGGGAACTGCAGCATCTCTCTTTTGAGGGAAAGGCTGAGAGAGTTCGATCTGTTTAGCCTGGAGAAAAGAAGACTGAGGGGGGATCTGATTAATGCTTATAAATATCAAAATGGTGGATGTCAAGAGGAAGGAGCCAGACTCTTCTCAGTGGTGCACAGTGACAGGACAAGGGGCAATGGGCACACACTAGAACACATGAAGTTCCATCTCAATATGAGGAAAAACTTCTTTACTTTGAGGGTGACCAAACTCTGGAACAGGTGAGAGAGGTGGTGGAGTTTCCATCTCTGGAGATATTCAAAACCCACCTGGATGTGATCCTAGGCAACCTGCTATAAGTGATCCCACTTTAGCAGGGGGTTGGATTAGATGATCTCTAGAGGTCCCTTCCAAACCCTACCATTCTGTGTTTTTGTGATATGCAAAAATCAATCATCTTATGGAATTTCCGTCATAGACTTACTTCTTCATACAGTTTGCAAGAACTACGGGGAGTAACTGCAATTATTTACAGTAAAAGCACTACAGAAATTAAAAGATGAACATCATGAGGTATGGGAAAAAAACAAACTTCAGGCAGGATGACTGTGATGAAAATTAGCAGATGTGATAACTTTGTAATGAAAGGAAAGCTGCTCTGAACTTATAATTTTAGAAGTGAGGTTTTTTACTGTCCTGGTTTCAGCTGCGAGAGTTAGTTTTCTTCACAGTAGCTACTATGGGGCTGTGTTTTGGATTTGTGTTGGAAACAGTGTGGATAGTGGAGAGATGTTTTTGTCATATAGAGATGTCATTGTTTTGGGATGGTTCATAGGTAACTATTACGCCATACTTCTTAGAGCAAAACAAATTTCATAAATTAATTACCATAGACAAATCTTGGATTTTGGTAAACAGATTAAATCATTTAACACATGGACAGTGCCTTAAATGGATAAAACATGATATGCCATAATAATTATTTTATTTTAAAGGCAGAGTCTTTCCATTGTGCTGACACAAAAATCTACCTAAGGAAAAGTAGAATACATTTTGAGACAAAGATCTCAACCATGTCAGTAATTTTATCTTTTGTTTATATTCCAGTTTGTATCGGCTACTTGTTTACAGTCCAACATCCAAATAGAATAATTAGAAGAAAATGCAAGACTTTAGCACTGGCCTCATATCAATACTGATGTTTTAAAACCTGAGAAGAGGAAGATCTTCCATTAATAATGCAAAATTCAGTGTTGGTGTTTCAAATTGTTCCAGACAATTAGATAAAGGAGTAATATCTAAAGTCATAAGCAGGAAGTTCAACAAGAGAATGAGACCTAGAAAGGTGTAGACTTTAAAGAGATTTTCCATTCATCTCAAAAGGAGGCAAAGCTGCTCAGGATATTGCAACAAAGGTTCAGACCCAGACCTTTAAGAGAAAAATAAAGAAATAGAAAGTGATGATGATGATGAAGAAGAAAAAGTTGCTAATAGGTAAGTACAAGCTAGGGGATGATGGCTGAAAATATAAAATTAGACTAAAACTGCAGAATCATTCAAAGTGAGAGGGTGGTAGTGGTTTAGGGTATTTCAACCATTAACAATGATAATTGAAGTGAGAATGGTAAAACCTTCACACATGTCTACACCTAACCGGTGCAAGCTAGGACAAGATTGCTCAAAGTATAAGAGCAAAAGCTCTGAAAGAAACATTTAGAATAAGTGGGCGGTGATGGTTCAGGAGATGCATTTGTTAGTGGTGATAACTGAATATAAAATGGCAGAGTCTCCACTCTCTTGCAGACAGCCCAGTCTTTCTAAAAGAGCCCAACCTCACTCATTGCTGATGTTAATCTGCACCTCTCAGCGTTCACTAGAAGGAAAAATGTAGATCTGAGATCTCCCCCTTTTTTGTGGCTACACAGAAATATGCATTGATTCTCCCTGCTTCTTAGGGAAAAATGGCTAGATTAAGGTATTGTTTGTTATCATTACTATTATCATCATCATCATCATTGTCATCATCATGATATTTCACGTTGCAAGTGTAATCCAGATGAGCTGGGAGGAACCAGAGTCAGAACTCACTAACTGCTTTCCCCATGACCAGCTTGGACAAGAACCATGTCTATTCCTCCTCTGCTCATTACAACATAATTTCACGGTTGTTATATCTGGGGATGACATTGGTAAACTCAAGCAGTGAGTTTCTCCTGGCAGGTAGACTTAGGTAGTGAGTTTCTGCTGGCAGGTCCAAGGGAACCCCTAAAAGCTTACATAGGCAGGCAGAAAGCTGGTATGGCATGATTTACCTTATAATATAAAAAATAAACATGTCTCCAGTAGGAGCTTTAGACATATCCAGCATTCCAAAATCAATTAACTCTTTACACTCCTCATTATAAGAAATTGTCAACAGAAGTTTTTTAAGACCGGAATCTGTTTTTATTATGAATTATGTACTGAACCTCTTTTCTCTCCACATTTGTTTGTGAAGGCATAAACTGACCAACAGAGAGAAATATAATAAAGAATTTTGGCTCAAGCAGAAAAAAATGTATCTGCAGATGAAATATTTTCATTTTCTAAATGTTACAAGTTTAGACATAGTTCTCAGAGAGTGCAGCATACAGAAATAAGATATTAATTCATTTCTGGTAACAAAGCTGCAAAACTCTCCATCTGCAAAGGTCACTGCATCTGTGCCCTGGAAGGCATGAAGGACCAACAAAGGATGTGTAGTTAGTGCACAGATAAAGGTAGTTAGGCCACTGGGTGTACCCATTCAATGTTTTCAGTTTGCTAATCAATGAAAAGAGAGAAAGAAAAGAAATAGCAAAATAAAAAACAATAACACGATTAAAGATTATAATTAAAGATTTAAATTATAAAAAATTCTGGATAATTTATTTTAAGCTTTTATGTCAGTAAAACTGAAATAATTTTTCCAACCTCATCTGTGTTCCAGGTCCCAGTTCATTATCCATCGTCACACCATTGAAGCCCATTTTATCATATGTACTTTTGCATTTCCCACAGAATGCAAAATAATGCAGTCTCGTATTCCCCTCCCAACCCATTTCATTTCTTAGATTGTATGCAAGAACAATGATGTTGCTCTGCAGTCACATCACTGCAAGGGAGTGTTTAAAATTTAAAATGAATGAACTGAGTTTTCCCCTAAAGGAAGAAAACATTTGTATTCAGTTTCTACCATCCCTTTTACTTGATTCCATTCTGTTTGGTTTGGAGATGTGGTTTTGTTTTATTTTTACAGAAGATTTGAATTTTATACCAAGCCTAGGTGGATTTTGACCTTTCAAACTTTCTGCTACTGAAAAGAAAAGTTTGTAGCTGTTCAATGATCATAAATTACTGTGATAGTTATCATGGATTGCCAAACTATTTAGAAACATTCAATAATTAATCTTCACAATAACCTTGTAACAGAGGAATAAAAATGCAATACAGCTTTCCAGAATCAAAGGAAAATGAAATCTGAAGAAGGTTGTAGGCTTTCTTCTAAGTCTCTCTTGTGTATGGAAAACTTTCCCACGTATAATAATTTTTACATGTTTACATACTGCTTTATTTCCCTTATCATAAACAAGCTAATAAGCTACCTACAATGATGCAGCAGTTTTCTGTCATACAAAGGCAAAATACACTTTCAGTTCAACTTTCGCTGACTACTCTTGCATGGATAAACTACCAGTTTGATAATCAGCATTGGTTTCTTGTATTAGAAATGGGAAACTGAAGAATACTGAGACACAGTGATTTCCAGCCCAGATACATTGAGTAGGTCTTGCAATAACAAAGACAATTCTATTGTCTTTCTTTGGGCATTCAGTTTCAGTTTGGGAAGATAAAGTCAGCATCATGGACAAGATGAGAACTTCCTGGAATCCAGAGTCGTTTTTCCACTCTCAGATTTGCTATATAACTGAGGTTTTCCCATGATTTACCACTCCTTCATAAAGGCTCCTCTAACCTTTCTTTGACTATGACACAAAGTTCCTTTTGTAATAAAGTGATAACATTTGACTCTTCATTAACAAACTTTGACATTTTAGTATCTTCTAGAAAGAAAACACAGTAAGAGGAAGAAAGACACAAGGAGAAATCAAAGTAAGAAAGTGAAAAAATTCTTCATATCTGTGAAACATATGCCAATTGTACTGTAAGTGAAATGCATCTGTTGCATCATTTTGAAAAGAAAAAAAAATAAATGTATTTTTATTAATGTTCTGTGCTTGCCTTACCTGGCCTTGGGGGATAGGATGCACAGATTTTTCTCATCTGAAAGAGCTGTCTTAAATTTAAGTCATTCCTTTACAGGTTTTAGAGTGCTAATAAACTTGCCACATTTTTGTATTCATCCAAATAATAACTAGCTGTAGGGGATGGTGAAACAAGAACCATATTTAAAAAAAAAAAACAAACAAACCCACAACTTTCTGTAGTTTAGTTTCCAGAGTTGACTGGTTCTGAAGCTCACGGGAATTATAAAGTCCAGTGGAGCTGGGGTTCTCTCAAAGCCTTTCTCTGTCCCCGTACCACCTACAGCACTGTGGTCACTGCAGTGCTGATTTGGTAAGGTTACTAATTCATCTCAGGCTATACTATTTTCCAGTGAGTAGCACTTCATTAGAGTAAAAAGCTTCATTATGAAAGGAAATATTCCCAGAGAATTCAGCTCACGAATGGAAAAATACCAAGTTTTCTACCAGCTTATTTCAAACATATATTTAAACCTTATTTCTCTAATGCTTTGCACTTCTTTCAAAATATTTCCTATTCTTCATTATGTCTTCCTACCTCCTTTTTAATTTTAGTCTATTTCTTAAAATCATTAGAAGGTCAAAGTACTAGGAAATTACCAAATTTTCTTAGAAGTAGTAAAGACAAAAGCATAACACTGCATTTTTCTGATCCAACAAACGAATTATGAGAGTGGATCCTGAACTCCATATGGCAAATACTGGTGACACTGAAGTACTCAGAGGTGCAAGAGCCATGTCCTGACAGAACAGGTGCCAGTATCTCTTTCTAACTTTCACTTAACTAAGAAAATATGATATTCTAATTGTAAATACTTGACTTTAAAGCTGTGCAAATGCTTTCCTTTAAACATATCTTTCTCCTTTGATCTTAAACAACTATACAAGAGCCCAATTTTTTTGAGCTTTCAGCCATCCTTACTGTTAAAGAAAAGAAAAAGAAAAACAAAGTTGTTTTTTTTCAGGGCTGTAAGTCAGAGACCACTTAGCCAATTTGTTTGTACTTTTCTCCAATGACCAAACTACATATTAGGCTGCAAAAAACCATGGAAATTGCAGCCCCAAAGGAATTTGTTTAACAAAGCTCAAACTATCTTTAAAAAGCAAATTAAATGGAAGGCAGAATCAACTTTAAGGAAGTTGGAATTAACTTTAATAGCTCGGCCGCATTTTTAACTGCAAAGAAAATTCATCCTGTGAATACACATACTACCAAGAAAAGTTGAAGATTCTCCATTTCTATATTATCAAATTAAGACAAAATATGTCTCTAGGAGATGAACTCCAGACAGAGTTTACAGAGCTTATTGCAAGAGAAACTGGTGTGGTTCTACAATCTGCATTATTCAAGTCAAACTACTTGATGTAATGGTCCCTTCTGGCCTTAAGGTAATATATGTATCTATGAAAACTTCTAGTTAAGCATAATAAGGCTGTTTAAATAATACTTCATCTGTAATGAGCTCTTAACAATTCATTCACTTGAAGGCTGGAGGTTAAAAAAAAAAAGTAAGAGAGAAATAATGATTATTAAGGGGATGATCCTTGAACCAGCCTCATGAAAGATTCTCCTGTAAATCAAGAACATTTAAATAGCAGATGCGTATGTTGATCTGGACTGCAAGTGAATTTTCTCCACTCTTTACTACATTCCACAGTTTGTGGTGATCCCTGAATTCTTGAGAGAGACCTTTTATCTCTTATGGTTGTTCTCTCCTCGAGAAAGGGTGCAATGTATTGTCATTTCTGAGCCATGAAGGAAACAAAAGGCACTTGCTGGTTTGACAAAGCTGAGGATGTATTTGTTTTCCACTGGACAATACCACAGACTTGCCACATCTGGAAATTGGGTCCCCACATTAGGAGCAGCCACATTTCAGCAAGAAATCATAGAATCATAGAATCATTAAGGTTGGAAGAGACCTCAAGGATCATCCAGTCCAACCGACCCCCTCACCACCACCTATTACCCACTAAACCATGTCCCTAAGTACCACATCCAACCTTTCCTTAAACACCCACAGGGATGGTGACTCCACCACCTCCCTGGGCAACCCATTCCAATGCCCAACCACCCTTTCAGAGAAGAAATTTCTCCTAATCTCCAACCTAATGTGAAGGATATGAATTACCCACTGGTATGGTGTAACTGAAGCTGATTCATTGCTTTCTGTCAGGTGGGCAACCATAAAAACAGTGGACTATTATTTTGATTTTTATAAAATGTGTCAGCCCTTGTTTAACTTTGGAAAGAATATCTTTATAGAAAGACATGTCTGAGAAGTGTGGACGATCAACTATTAGTGTTGATGCACTACTTAAATGGTTTAGAACATTCGTTTTAAGTAGCAATATGTAAAACCATCAGTGCGAGTTTCAAGTTCTGTCTCATCTACACTTCTTAATATCCTACATTATGAGAAGAAATTCTGCATTGTGAAGAGGAATGTAGGCAGTAAATAGAATTTGACTTTAGATGAGATAAATCACACCTTTAGAGTGTTTAGAGTATTTCCCCCACCTGTCTCAACAAGGAGGCTAGATAACAAGCCTAGGTACAGGTGTATCTATATGTGTAAAACCCACAAAGGGAAACCACAATTTGTTTGGAGATTCAATGAATAGAAGCAATTCTTAAAATATACTTTTCTGAGTATTTTAAAACATCTACTACTGTGAGGAATCAATGTCCTGCTATGTTTTCAAAATGGAAAATAAACATGATTTATCATAGTTATGGGATACTAGTGGGTTTGTTTCTGATTTTTGGTCTTCGCTGTTTTTGGTGTTATTCACATGTAATGTGACAAGTGCCAGATTTACAGAGAAGAACACAGCTTGCAGTGAAAGATAGAAATAAAGACATATTTACTGAAACAGTTAATGTATGTACACAATGATGTGTACACAAACACACAATAATATACCCTGAAAGCTTTGTGCACATAGCTACAAATATGTTTAGTTCTAAGACGTATCGATTCAAACACACTTTACTGTTGTAGAGTTGGGGCTTTATGCATGTTTTTAAAGAAAGTCACATATGTAAAATAAAATGTCTTTTCAACATATAAAACCTAAAATAAAAACAGAAACAGGGGTAAAATACAATGAAAATACTGATTACATTCTCAGAAATATTAGTTCTTTATTTTTGACACTTATATAACTAAAAGTAAAAAAGAATATCTAATATATTACTGCATTAAAATAAACTAATTACTTTAATAAAACATCAATTCAGTTACTCATATTTATGCAAAAAAAAGCAGTAAAGAGGAGCCTTCATTCCTCTGAAAGCTGAGATTTTACAATTTAAAAATTGACCAGTGGAGTGCTTCAGGGGTCGGTACTGGGACCAGTGCTGTTCAATATTTTCATTAACAACCTTGATGAGGGAACAGAGTGTACCCTCAGCAAGTTTGCTGATGACACTAAACTGGGAGGAGTGGCTGACACGCCAGAAGGTTGTGCTGCCATTCAGTGGGACCTAGATAGGCTGGAGAGGTGGGTGTGGAAGAATCTAATGAAATTCAATAAGGGCAAGTGAGGGTCTTGCATCTGGGAAAGAAGAATCCCATGTGCTGGTATAGGTTGGGGACTGACCCGCTGGAGAGCAGTGTAGGGGAAAGGGACCTGGGGGTCCTGGTGGACGGGGGGATGATCATGAGCCAGCAGTGTGCCCTGGTGGCCAGGAAGGCCAATGGCATCCTGGGGTGTATGAGAAGGGCTGTGGACAGTAGGTCGAGGGAAGTGCTCCTCCCCCTCTATTCTGCATTGATCAGGCTGCATCTGGAGTATTGTGTCCAGTTCTGGGCCCCTCAGCTCAAGAAGGACAGGGAACTGCTAGAGAGAGTCCAGCGCAGAGCCACAAAGATGATCAAGGGAGTGGAACATCTCCCTTATGAGGAAAGGCTGAGGGAGCTGGGTCTCTTTAGCTTGGAGGAGACTGAGGGGTGACCTCATCAGTCTTTATAAATACGTAAAGGGTGAGTGTCAGGAAAATGGAGCCAGGCTCTTCTTGATGTCATTAAGCGATAGGACAAGGGGCAACGGGTGCAAGCTAGAGCATAGGAGGTTCCATGTTAATATAAGGAAAAACTTTTTCACTGGGAGAGTGACAGAGCACTGGAACAAGCTGCCCAGAGAGGTTGTGGAGTCTCCTTCTCTGGAGACATTCAAAACCCGACTGGACATGTTCCTGAGTGATGTACTCTAGGTGGTCCTGCCTTGGTGGGGGGGGTTGGACTAGATGATCTTTCGAGGTCCCTTCCAACCTCTAAGATTCTGTGATTCTGTGAAAGGAAGAAGCGTTTAATACAGTTTTCAGGATAACTTTGCATATACTGCAGCTTACAAAAATTAAAATTAAAAAAAAAAAAAGAGAGAAAACAGTTCAGAAGGAAGGCCATTACTCTTTCCTCTAAACTGATGAGAAACCAAGGTCTGGAGAGAAAACATGACTTACCTAAGGTCACACAGGAAGCCTGTGACAGAGTCAGAAACTGAAATCAAATTTCCTGATTTCCAACCCATTCCCTTAGCCGTAAGAGGATCTTTCCTCTCTTACTGATTTAATTTTTCGATTTATCTTTTTGTATTCTGAAGCATCTGGTTGACTACAAAACAAAATGGCTCAAACAATTAGTGTAAATAACCTTATATTTTGATGCTATTTTCATTGCTTATATACATCCTGATGATATTTCAAATGGGGCATATATTATATATAGTCACTGAACAGGTACATTGATTAATTTATGAAGATGACATAATTAAGGGGTTTTTTATTCCTTAATTTGAATATAACTGATCAATTTTCAAGTGAACATATTATTTTACACAGAAATTAACCTTGGGCACTTCAAATAGCATCTATGCATATGTACTTCATTATCTATAATTTACATGCTATGTCATTCGCTACTAATTCCTCAGAGAACATAATCATACAGTGAAGAAGCAGCATTTTTATGTCTTTTACAGAATAATTCTACGAATAAAGAGGAAAATGGCACGCAATCCAAACTGCTGCTTTTCCTTCTACTGCTCAAGATGAAGCTTCTGTCCCCACTTCTACTAGCACTATAGTGGCACCTCAAGGCAGAATAGCAACATGTCAGAATTATTCACAGCCTCATCACATGCCTTACACAAGGAAGTTCATTTTAAGCCAGAAAAATGCAAACTCAGGTCAACAAAGGCCTGAGTCTGCAATGTCTGCTTTTAGTTGTCTAAAAATGACAGGCACTAACTCAAAATGGGTGAAAATTACTTTTATGAATCAGACGAGGTACCTCAGTCCTAAGAAATGTCAATGGCTATTAAGCGTTATATTTCAGTGAAGAGATGAAGCTAGGAAGTGAATGAAAAAAATTTATCTTCCATACTAGACTCCCAAAGGCTCCTGTGATTAAATAGGAAGATGCCTAAGTAGGAATGAAATGAGAAAGTGGTGCATCATTGGAACCTCCTCTATGACCATTTTTTCTGTCTAAAGAGCTATAGATAGATGTTTGGCTCAAGCCATTCCAGACAAGAATGACACAGTGTTTCTGAATCATTTAGAGATTCATTGTAATCCACAGAAACTATAGAAAAAATACAAACCTATCTATGCATCTTGAATAAAAAGCATCCAAGAAATTCTGATATAAAAAAGTTCCATGATTATATAAAAAAATAAGCTGTTATCAATTCTCTGAAAGTGTTGTTTTGTTGGCTGGCTTGTTTTGCTTTGTTTGTTTGTTTGTTTAAATGTTTATCATATATGCAAAATCACTTACGGCAGAGCTGACCAATCTGGAAGACACATAAACGTGGGAAGTCTGTCCTTCTACCTAATAGAGATTCATTCATTGCTCAGTTCATGTGACAGTTATCATGTCTATTTAACACAAATAATCTAAATATATTGATTCTTCTTGCAAGGATCTTATCTCCCTGAGTATTTGAGTGGTGTTAAGTTACCTTTGTCTTCAACAGTGTTAAAGCATACGCACGCAATATTCACATAGATAGGTGATCTGTATTCCACAGGCTCGAGAAGAAGAGATCCTTTCAGCACACAGAGATTTCCTAAGCAAAGGCTCATAGCCATTTAGATAATTGTTAATAAGAAGTTTAGACATGATGAACATACCTGTCTTTGCCATTTTTTTATCCAATTCTCCAATCACAATTCCTGAGACTACTGAAACTCTGAAACACTGACTTTGATCCTGTTAAGGTTTAACACCAAGACTGTCCAGAAAGAGTTAGCCAGAAGAGAAGGATCTGTGGAGACCTTACTGTGGCCTTTCAATACTTAAAGAGGGCCTATGAAAAAGATGGGAACAAACATTTTAGTAGAACCTGTAGCAATAGGACAAGGGGTAATGGTTTTAAACTAAAGAGGGTAGATTTAGACTGGATACAAAGAAAAAAATTTACAATGATTGTGGCAAAACACTGGAACAGGTTCCCGAGAGAGCTGGAAGATACCCCACCCCTGCAAACATTCAAGGTCAGGTTGGACAGAACTCTGAGTAACATGATGTAGTTGAAGATGTTCCTGTTCATTTCAGGTGGGGTTGAACTAGATGGCCTTTAAAGTCTCCTTCCAACCCAAATCATTCTATGATTCTATGTTTCTACGACATGTGTAAAATTACTATATAATTTACAAATCTAAATGAAGGGGCACAATTAGTAGTACTTCTTTTAACCTTTATGACCTACAGGGATTCTGTTACAACTTCCAGGGGCAAACGGAAGGTACTTCTCTTGAATAGCTTGTCTGGAGCTGTAGACAGCTTTTACCACTCCCACAATCCCCAGTAAGAAGAAAAGGATTGGAGAGGACCTACAATATCCTCAGCTTATAGAGGATAAAGAATATTCATGTGGATGGGCAGGACAGACAAATGCACACACCAGTACAGGGTGAAAGTGTCATCTCAACAGTGTGACAACATGAATAAAAGATTAATGAATCCAATTACATCTTTTAGTCACAAACAAATCAACTATTTTAAACCTGAAGAGAACTTCTGCAGATAAACAGATACTTTTTTTTCCCTGTGGAAGTAGAAGGATGGTAAAAAGATGTACTACCCTGAAATTTTCTTTATCTACTAATCTTACTACTTATTGTGCATCTCCATACTGTGTGTGAGAAAGCAAGTGTCCTAATGACTGCTTCTGGCACTGCTCTTGTTTATAAATGTCAGATCATTCAGTCAAGTAATAGAAATCATGTGACTTTTTCAGATGAACATTCACAAAGACCAAATTAGTAACACAGAGGGTTTTTTCAAACAAATTTGTGAAAATCCACAGGTCTTATTCAACTCATAAATGCTATTTGTCGAAGAATGAAAAATAATGAAGAAAAGCAGAGAAATCATCACTTCATAAAAATACCTAAGTCAGTTGAAAGAGTAAAGGTAGGTGTTATTAATTATAAAGTGAAAAAATGCAGTCAGTCTTTGCACTTACATTAGGGAAGAAAATGGCACAGAAGAACTGATCCCTGTACAGAAAACTGTGAAAATAGTTCATAAAAATTAATCTTGGTTTGCCAACTATTTTTCTGTTCTTTGCAGTCATTATCTAATGGGCTGAGACAACTACATAGGAAATTAAGATGTACATTTGGATCACTGGTAAGTGAGCAGTTAGATAACGGACAATCTGCTTAGATATTATACACAATATTCCACTGCTAGAAAGTTGATGAAAAAGCATCTGTAAATTGCCCGGTGTTTGTATGAATTGGTGAACTTTGCCAGAGCACAGACTTTACGGAGTTTTTTTGTTCACTGATCCAGGAGAGTTAGTGGAAATTTCATTTTAGAGTATATACCAATACATATCCCAGACAATAATGATTGTAGATATTTTGGTCTTTTCTGCTGAAGGCCTAGCAGTTCTATGTAATAGCTAGAGGATATCATACATTACCTACAAACACTGAAATGAGTGGATGAAGATGGTGGAAAGCGACATGTTCCAGAAGTTACTCTAAGTTTAAAATACATTTCAAAATGGTTGAGGATATTTGTGGCGGGGAGATCCTTTACTTTTGCACAATCGTGTACCATATCAGTGAGAAATTAAGATAGGAAATCATATTCCCAAGTTTGACTCCTGTTTACACTAAACTAAGTTTATGGAAGTAACGAGCTTGCACTAGTATGGAAAAAAAAACAGGAAACCATTGTCTGAGAGAAGGACATCTCTTTCCCATTATGATCTTTTTTGAAGTAGCTGCTTGACTAATGAATCTGTACACATCCCACCTCCAACCTTCCCCATCCCACTTGCCACATGTGTTTGCATTACTGCGGAGTAATTATAATGAAAAATACAAACCTCAGGTGAAAAGGAGATGGGATGTGACAGCTGGAAAATAACAGATACACGTGACAGCTCATCATCTTCGCATTTCACCTGAGTTTTCAGCAGCCACCAGACCAAATGAAGAGCAGGATAAGGTCAACAGGTAAAAATAGACACAGCAGGAATTATTTCATTCATAGATCTTGAAGGTTGGATAACTTGAACAGAGTACTGCAGAGATCATTTTTTCTTAATTGTTCATCAATATACATAGAAAATACGCATTCCTGTATCCAAAAGATGTATGTATTTGCCAGTGTCCCATTTTAGGGGCAAAGAATGGATCAAATCTATTAGTCATTCTTTAACAAGGAGCATAAAGAATATAGAGAGATCTGTCTCTATTTAGGAAAATAAATTACAGAGGTATTTGCAGCACTTTCTTCAAATACTTATACTACACATTATTCTTCCTAAACTTTCCCTATAATCAGTGGAAAGAAACACTCCTCCATACAGGAAGTTTAAAACATCTTTGATTTCTGCACTGAGCCTCTCCTGGGTCATTTTCATGCTATTCAGTATGAATCTTATCTCAAAAGCCTAATATCAGACAGTTATGTCATTGGACTACATCAAGTAGGTGAATTAGTTTTCCTAATTACTTTCCTGAGTTTAAGCTTGCCTCAGGACAATAGACTAAAAAAGGCCTACCAAAGCATGATTAGAGAGATGCTATTTATTTAATTTTTTTAGAAACCATCTGGAACACTGGGCTCAGCAAAGGTGGAATATTCCTTTAACAAGAATGCTTGGAATGAATAACCATTCACAAGACCAGTCTAAGCACATTGTGAAACCGTTCAACAGCACGAAAAACAGGTCTTAGGCTTCTGAGAGAAGCAGGAGATTCATTGCAGAACTTCAACAGGATGAAATCTGACTTAAAAATAGCGTTTTTGCCATAGAAAGGTAAGAAGTTGAGCATATTCACCATTCCCAAAAGACTACATAAGCAATATATTGCAGAGTGTTAGAAAGCAGGCTTTTTGACAGTGGAAATCAAGTCTTTCTGATTGGGAAGGGAAGGGAAGGGAAGGGAAAGGAAGGCAAGGCAAGGCAAGGCAAGGCAAGGCAAGGCAAGGCAAGGCAAGGGAACTTAATATAAGGTATCAATTAGAAACATTAATGGGCTACTTTCTTTAGAAATGGGTTTTAGAAACAGCTTTTAAGATCAGAAACTGTGATACAGAAAAGCTTTCCCCAGACAATTCACAAAGCCTGTGCCACAGTCACTGCCAGAAAAAATAACTTCAATCTAATTCATCCACAAGGTTATCCTTCTGCTTAGAGGTCCAGATTTAGGCCATACATTTTGCCTTCAGTCAAGGATTCACATCTTGTAATTCTATGCAACTAAATAACACTAACTCAGCCAATTTTAACAATTTCTTTTTCTTCTTTTTACATCACACCTCTTCAAGTCATAATCAGTAAAATCAGACTGTGCACTCACACAGAAATCCTCAAATAGTCATTTGGAGCAAATGTTTACAATGGAGCATAAACCCCTGAAAATAGCAAGTTTTAGTGGAAACGCTGACCAGCCTTTCATACAGCTCTGAATAACGAAAGATTCCTGGCTGGCTCACTCTCTCATTGCTATCTAACCATTTTTGTTCCATTCATTAGTGGAACATCACATAACTTAACAGAAATTTACATGCATAAAGAATGTCATCCCAGAGGGATTTCTGGAACAAAGGAATATTTTTCTACAGTTGGCAGTTTGGGTAAGAGCTCATTTTCTAATCTACAGTAGTTGTTAGCTTCACAAAGAAATGAACTCTCTCTCTTCAGGTTTTTAACTAAATGTCCCATTCTTTGGCTTTGTGTCTTGGCCTTGTGGATGTTTTAAATACAAATAAAAGCACAAAATCCCACCCTCCAAGTTTCTGATTGCTTTTTTTAATAGCTCAATCCCTGAGGGGCTCAACTTGTTATTGAAATTGTTTTCTTTAATGGGCATTTTGTGCTTTTCCCCTGGATTATTTTACTTACTTGGAGTGGTGAATGCATGCTAGTTCAAAAATCAAACACTGGGGCAAATGCTACAAACACATTGCCCAACATGTGGTCAGCATTTAGACAAGTATATAAAGCAGAGAATTATTCTGAGCACTGGGGAGAACACTCTTCATTCAGTGTCACAGGAGATAAATTATCTATCTCATAATTTAGATTTTATGCTGACAGTTTCATTATGTACTTCCAGTGCCCAAAGATACTAATAAGTGCTGTAGGTTTGTCCCAGTTCAGCATACAATCTGAATTCTGCCTTCAGATGAATACTGAACAGACACAATGAAGGGCAGATGTGTTCTATAGGATCTTGGCACTGTCAGCTCTCACAACATTTGAACTTTGAATTTATTTCAAAAGCCTGAAAGCTTATTTAGCTGACACTTGGGAGGAAGGGAACGGGAGAGGATCTAATTCTCCTTTCACACATGTTTTAAGCCATTGTTGGATTGCTGATTTCATTAGAGTTACTTCTGATTTACATGGCTGTCAGTGACAGGATGCAGACTATATAAAACTGAATTAGAAATCTAAGGAATATTCTGCCAGATTTCTGATGTTACACCCAGCAGGAGACTATTGAAGTTATAAGATGGGAAAATAACTTGCTAAAGAAAGACAGATCAAGAAACCATCTAAAGGATGGTGGTTACTGAGTTCCTTAAGGATCAGCTTTGGGGCTGTGTTTGCTTATATTTTTTCAAGGTTAGTGCGTAAGTTGTCACAAGGTACTTTATTGAGTGTTATACTGAATTCCAAATTTTTTAGAACCTCACAATTTCTCAACGGTCTGTTATCCTATCAAGTGGTGATACTAACTTAGTCTGCCTCAGACAGTATTCTGTAAATACATGCTGCAATTTCAATTTTCAATCTATCATCGTACCATGAACAAATCATCATAATACATTAAACAGTAATACATTCTATTGAAATGAATCCATTAGAGTTGAAGTTTCCAGGTTATTTCTTCTCCTTAGCATATTTACTTCATCCAGCTTTAGGCATTTGGCCATCTAGCAGCCCTAATTTCCCACTGCAAGCAATGGAGAATAGACTCCACTTAAGAATGATTCAAAAATATAAGATTCCTCTGAAAGGATCTGTTTCTCTGCATTAACTGGATAGGTTAATTTGTCCACATAATTAGGTAGCTGAACTAGAATTGTCTGACTCTGTTGCCACCCTTAATCTAACCTTATACATTCTTATTACGGGACTTCTAATTTCCTGCATAAATTCTTTCATAAAGTTGTTTGCAGTTGTTGGAGTCATGAGAGTATGTATTTCATTTTCTTCAGCTGCTCTTTGGAAGAAAACACCTTTTCATTACATTTCCCTAAAGTCATAGTCTGATTTGCCATATTTACAGTAACAAGTCAATGGACTTGTTGGCTGAGTAAAATCAACTTTATATTTTCAGTTCCTAGGACATCTTACTTCAACCTGCATTAAAACATTGGGAATTGCTGTGCCAGTATTCTTCAAACTCGCTTGGAATTGTTGGGAGAGGACTCACAGGTTCTGTTTCTGTGGGAAGAACTAGGAGACAACCAGTGAGCCTAAGGAGAAGATGGGTATCTTGTATAAAGACCATTGACCTTCCAGTATTCATGACATCTCTGTTACTCCAACACCCAGCTGAAGAGTGAAGATCATGCCCATTACACCAAAAGGGAAGAAGAGTGAACTGAAATTAGTTCTGTTTTGATGTGTCTTCTCTCAAAATTCTTAGGTGTATGTTGCAAGTTGTCCAAAGCACCGACATGCAGTTCTGACTGTTTCATTCTCATTCACAGCTCTGTTTTTCATTTTAATCTTACTTTTATTAATGACAGGGTATCTGGTTCAGCTCCTACTGACATCCACAGAAAAGCTACAGGATTTCCATGGAAGAAGAATTAAGATCATAAAAACTGGCATATTGCTCTTCACTTTCAATTTCATTCTCAACTGTGTCAGTAACTTTGGCATTATTTAAATACAATGAATGGATTTAAGGCAGATCCCTAAATAAGATGTGATTATTTTGAGCGCATTCTGTAAAAGTTTCACACTACAAGTATGAAAGAGTAGCACCCACAGGAGAGCAATCACAGCTAGATATTGTTAGATTGTACAGTATTTTTTTAAAAAAGGTCAGTTTCTAGATTTTGTTGGGGCCACTAATATGCTCTACAACCTTCTGCAGGTTTGAACCTTGAACTTAGTAGCTAAGGTTCTAGTCACAAGAACAGTGTCTCAAGTGCTGCTTTCTACTTCATTTAGTAAAGATAATCTCTCATTGTAATCTTGACAAAAAAATACAAGTTTAAATTAGATTTAAGAAATCATTTCAAAACCCACCCTGGAAATAATTAATTAGGGAAAGATTCTCACCTTTACACTTCTACGGACAGCCTAAAGAAAAGAAAACCAGCCTGGAATAGTCTCCGACAGGAAAGAAATTCAGACTGCTGTTGGTTCCTGTGTTCCCCCTTACAGCAAAAAGAAGAAAACCCAAGAATAAAACCACATATTTAAGTCTAAAACTTCCAAACTTCCTAAAGAGACGGTTCATGATGTGCCTGTAGCTTTGCTCACCTGTCCTGTGGGGGTTATTGTTAGCAGGTAATTTAGAGTTAACTGAAAAAGAGGATTGTTCTAATCAGTCCCATACTAAGAAGGAAATTACTGAGAACCACCTCTGCTCCGCTTTTCCACACCCACCTTGCCAATACAATTTCAGAAAAGCAAACGCTCTTACTCCATTGTGTAAAAATCAAAGGTCACTTTGAGAAAATGTAATCCCATTGCTTTACATCTAATCTGAAGAAATAAACAAGAAAATTTCAAAAGAAACACATCTTCTGTAAACTGTAGAAACTGCTTTTATTGCCTATCTGTTGAGGAAATGAGCACTCACATCAGGCTGGAAGTGATTAAAAAATCTCAATGGATTTTTTTAACTTTGCATTTTTTCACGCAAATTACTTAGAAATTTTGTCATGAAAATTATATAATTTTAATTGAAAATTGTATTTCCCTGCTTTTTAATTCCATGTACATTTTCAAAAAAAATTGTCTATAGTAAAAGTTGGTAAGTCATCTCTCTTGCTTCTGCAAAATTCTCTTTATATGTTCATTTGAATTTATATATATAAAATACATTAATATTGCAGTCCATACAGACCAAGTTACCTGTAATTTGCATCAACAGAAGTCAGTACTACAAGTAACTTACAACATAAACCACTGATTCAACTCCCTCTAAAATCAATAGGTAATTCTATAAATCTGACAAGTACTACAGAAAATATTATAATGTATATAATAAATAATAAATATAGGCCATCTACTGTTTATCATTTAAAATTGACCTCAAGAGAGTAGCAAATAGATATGGATTTTTATTCTATCAAATTTAAATTCTAATTTGGATTCCAGACTAATATCAAAGGACGAAAATTATCTTGTCCACATGGACTTTCACTATTTTATAATTCATAAATGTAATTGTATCATTTTTGTTGCACAGGACATCCAAGTCAGAAAAAAAAATAAAAATCCCCTATTTCCGTACTCTTGCAGATATTTCTACAAGTTTCAAAATTTGTTTTTCCAGAACAATAGAGAAAATTGTGTAATATATAGTTTTATATGTAGGACAAACTACTCTGTTAAATATAGTTGATTTTGGACTTTATAAAGCTACATAGAACTTCTGTGTGGAGCAGACATAAAGATGCAACAAACACAAATCAATAAAAATTATTTATTTCTCTTGGGTAAACTGGAAGATATTACAAGTTCCTTCTTGTTTGAAAGACAAGAAAGTAAAATAATTAAACAACAAGTTGGGCAACTGCTAGTAAACTGGAAAAGAGAAAAACACTTCAGATAGTGAAAAAATATTTTTCTTTGATTTTTTTTATTTAATTATTGTAGGAGGATAGAATATTTTTCAGTCAAGACATTAAATTTAAAGACAACTTTAACTGAGAAAATACTGAAAGATGCATTTTACTTTGGCAGTGGAGAGATCATAGAATCATAGAATCATAGAATCATTAAGGTTGGAAGAGACCTCAAGGATGAAAGAAACAGGAGTGCCATTCCTTTTAACTCACTACAAATAAAAGTATGAGCAAACTAGGTAATCATAGAATCATGGAATGGTTTGGGTTGGAGGGTACCTCAAAGATCACCTAGTTCCAACCCCCCTGCCATGGGCAGGGACATCCTCCACTAGACCAGGCTGCCCAAAGGCTCATCCAACCTGGCCTTGAACACTGCCAGGGAGGGGACCTCCACAGCTTCTCTGGGCAACCTATGCCTGTGTCTCACTACCCACATAATGAAGAATTTCTTCCTAATACCTAATCTAAATCCACCCTCCTTTGGCTTAAGGCCATTCCCCCTTGTCCTATCACTTCCTGCCCTTGTAAACAGCCCCTCTCCAGCTTTCCTGTAGGCCCACTTCAAGTACTGGAAGTAATAATTTTTGCAGTCATTCAATTGGAATACCTTTTTTTTTCTTTTTCCTCAGAGTTTTGGTTGCTGGCTGAATCTGACATGGATCTATGGATGTAAACTTTTTTTATTGTTTATTCTACACATTTCACTTTCTACATGAAAGGCCCATACCTAGACCTTAGAGTCAGCAGAGTGTGCAGGAAGCTAAGACTTTGGCCTGACACAAATAAACACTAAGATGCAAAAAGGATCTGCAACACTCTACTGAAAAGAAGGTCATACTGCTCGCTGTACCACTGATCAGTGTTACAGCAAGGAGGAGATGTGAGATATAGTTTTTCTGTGCATACAGATCTAAGTTGAACAGACTGTGTCTAGCAGCTGGGCAGTCCAACTTGCATTCCGACTATTATAGCAAATATAGCATGATATGTGATTATCACTGTTTACAGGAAATTTGAAAAATGGAGAATGAGTTTGAAAAAGGCACTCGAAATCAGGCTGAGTTCTGGTGGGAAAGTTACTAACCATTACATCATCTATAACATTAAGCATTTGAACAAAAAAAATTTTGATAGTTTTGAAAATATACTGTCTTTAAAGTTAATATCCAAAACAGGATGTATCGAATACATACAAAAAAACCCTTACATTTCTGTACCTTACATACAAGAAGTCCTATTTTTAGACTGAAAATTAATATGCCCATATCTTCACAAACCCAAAACAATGGCTGATTTGCAAACCTGTATTTTGTAATTTTGTAAGCTCTGAGAAAGCTCTGTCAAGAATCAGCCTCCAGCATGGTAAGCACTCTGAGGATAAGTAAAGACAGTGTTTTCCCCAGGTAGCCCACAATTGAGATGCCATATGAAACCAATGGAGCACAGAGGCAGGTAGGTTTTCCACAATGTCATTAACAAGGTCTGGAGTATTAGTTTTTCAACCAATTGTTTAGCCTGTGCTAGATGGAGAAAAGCTTTAAGAAGGGGTTTTGTCCCTGAGGAAGGAAGAGATAAGCAGGCAATTGCGGCTGCCACTGCTGATGGAGCAAAGATTGAACCTTGATAAATTAGCAGATGTGATAGCGTGAGACTGAACGCTTAGGGCTTGGAAAAGAGAAAGTGGCTGAAGGTGGTGGGGAAGGGACAGCAGGGAGAGGCAGAAAACGCAGATAGGGCATGCTTAGCACAATCAGCCAAGAAGTTGATTATTCCAGCAACAGCATGTTGAATGGATACTTGTCTCAATGTTCTATTTTACTCAAAATACATTTGCTGTGATAGATGCTATATTATGTATACATCCCTCTGCTTAGAGCACACTGCTTGTGTGGCCAGAGTATCTGATACTGCGGAGTTTTATAAGGATTACTGGCTAACTTTTTAAATTAAAGCTTCTACATCCTTTCCTCTGAGGTTTTTTGGGGGAGTTTTTTGTTTTGTTTTGTTTTTATTTTACTTTTTTATTTTCACCCTTTCTTTTAAATTCGAGACTAGTTCACAGATTGAAAAAAAAATCTAAGCCATCTATCTGTTCTGTAATCATTTCATTCCCACCAAGTGGGAAACAATCTCCAGGTACTTTCCTGATGCTATGTTGTTAAAGCTGAGGTTAGGAAGTCATTCTGCCATTTTTAGAAGTCACCCTTGTGAGTGGAAATGTACCATGCAGACAGAAATTGCATTTACTGCCTACTACTTTCTCTGTTATTTAGGATACCAACTATGGTAGATTACATGTGGATGTTACATTTCTCCCCAAAATGTGCAGTAATACCACTTTGTAGATTTTTATTTTGTTTGACACAAAGTTGCTTAATCCTTGAGGGAGAAAAACTTCGGTGTTACATAGTTTATGTACTTTTAGATTATGCACTGCATAATTACTCTGATAGGATAAGCTTTCTCAAAAGTGCTAAATGACATGTAAAAATCTGATAGATATACTATTAGAATACAAGTTTAGTAAGTTTGCTTTCACATGGCATATACAGTTTAAATTAACGGTGACTAAAGGTTATTAAACTGAGTACTACGAAAAATGAGCGGTGAGCTCGAGATTACAATACACTGATTCTGCAGTGATCAGCTCATATCTTCTACCTTCTTTTCTTCTTTTTCCTTCCTCCAGGGAAGGGAAGGGAAGGGAAGGGAAGGGAAGGGAAGGGAAGGGAAGGGAAGGGAAGGGAAGGACAAAAACCCCAAACAACCCTGTATTTTTACTTCCAACTGTTATGAGGGAAGAAAAGAAGAAAAGAAAAAAAAAGAAAGAAAGGAAAAAAGGCAACTTGGAAAATAATTATGTGAACAAGCATGTTTCATGGACATCTGCCTGAATCCAAAACCAAAAGAAAGTTCATCAAAATGGGATTTACCTTCTGCATTTCACTGTGGCTTTTGCAAGCTTGCTGCTGACAGAGGATGCCAAGTCATCTCTGTTTCCAGGGCATTTGGGAAATTGATTCCTAAACAAGAATAAACCCCTGGAGATGGGAGCTGGAAGTTTGACCTGCCAAAACATTGTTGCTCTGCCTTCTGATCCAAGTGTGTAAGAAGCATCAAGTGCTCAGTTGCTTGACCAGCAGGTTCCTTCAGCCTCTATGTCTGGGCCCTTCTTAGGACCCAACACTTTTTTCTCACCAGGCAAGGCAGGCTGAACCCAAGGTGCCTCTGAAATCTCTCTGCCTTCCAAACTGCTATTTTACAACGTAACCCAGGCCGTCCTGTCTGACCAGCTTTGGTCACATGAAGCTGCATTCAGGTGGTCCCCCTTGGTGTAGAGTCCATCCCCGAAGGGCTGCTAGGAAATTTAGTATCTGCCTTGGGATTGATGCCACACTTGCAAGGAAATAGAGAGGAAATCAGTGAACATCTTAAGTGCTATACTCACCAGAAACTTGCCAGCTATCCTGTTTGGCTTCTTCCCTCATAATTTTAAAACTGTCATGTGAAAACAGTATATAGTAATTCAAGATAAATATTTTTCCTTTTTTTTCCCTTTTCTTTTTTGAAAGAAAACAATTCTGATTTCCTTTTTTAATTCCTGTACGCAGACTTAAAAAAATAATTTTTTTCTCAAAGTTCTGAATAAATCTATAGCAATTTCACTAAAAATATCACCAAATGCCTTGTAGACTTTTTACTCACTGTGTAGGAGTGCAGGCAGGGTGGAAATATATTCTAAACATTCATTTTAAAAGAAATTACTTACACGTGGGTGTGAAACACTTTTTTTAATGCTGTAAAATCTACTCCCTACCAAAGTCTATATTGAGGATGTTGCAGTTAATAAAATCCAATATTTTTTTAAAGAATTAAAAAAAAGAGAGCAAAAATAAAACCAAATAAATTCCCCAACCTTTAACAAAGCTGAATGCAAAAAGGTTGTAAAAGTCATAGCCATCCCCAAATTAGGACATATCTGAATATGATTAAAAATATACGTTTTCCTTTATATTTGTACACGGCAGAAGGTGCAAGATGCCTGGCAGCAGCACATGGAGGCAGGAACAGCCTTTCAGTACAGCTGCAAACTACAAGTACAGGAGGGTGTGGGGTAAACAGCTGGAAGCTCAAGAAGAAACAGGGACACCATGAATCACATTTCCTTCCTAAGCTGCTTCTGGAGCAGCAGGGCTCTTTATTATGAGTTTAGAGTAAGCTCCTACGCACCCACTACTTCTTTTTCTAATACAATATCTCACAGGCTCAAGAACTCTCCGTGGGAAAACAGCCAAATGTGAAGGAAAAGAATATGAAGGAGGCATGAGAACTACCTTCAAACATGCAAAGAAGGGAACAGTCTCCACAAAGGTGGAGGTTAGGACAGGAAAAAAACCCCAAAAATTAAACCACAGCAAAACCAACTTCCATTAGATACACGACAGAACTTTTTAACAGTGAGGCCAGTGAATCTCAGCGATGTATTACTTGAAAAGGGCTATATTCTGGTAAGCCCTAAGAGCCATTTAGACAAGTATCTGACAGTAATGACATGAGTAGTGCTTGTGCAGTTTTGGCACAAGAAGATGGACTACATGAGCCTTCCAGATTCTTTCCAGCTCTACGAGTCTGTGTGCAAAACAATAGTCACAGCTAATCTGCATTTGCAGGTTTGCTCCTGCCAAAAAATAAAGGCTGGAATAAGGTGAATCTGAAACTGTGGCTATTAATCTATCTACCTATGTGGGTCCTACTGATGGGGTTTCTCTCCATGACAAGCAGAGAGAACCTTTATTTGCATCGTCTCATCCAGGTCACATAGAGGAAAATGATTAGAATTCAGTGTCTCTGCATTGCAGGATCAAGAGCTGAGTCAGTCCTGCTGGGATTCAACCCACGCTCCAGGGAGTCTAAGTATTTCATATCTGATGTTTAAACCTCTAACCAAATAAAAGTTCTGCTAGGAGATGTACCAGTGTGTGGTCAGATTTTATTGTGTTGCTGTTTGAAATTCACCCAGAGGTTTAAGAAATTCCTACATTTTTACCAGCATAGAGCATCTGTTATGTTGATCTATTTACCTCTTGCTTTCAAGAGCATGCAAATGACCAGGATTTCAGTGTTTTTCAAAATGTTTTTATCCTCAACATGATTCCACCGAGATCCACAAATGCCTTAGATTTATGCCTGCTCAGTATCTGACGCTCAATTATTAATTCACTAATGTCTGTAAAGTGCTTTGAAGATGAAAAACATTACATTGTAGAACTGCTAACTGATGCTTGGATGCTACTATTACTGCTGCCGAAGCTGTTAGAAAATATGCTTGGAACACATCCCCAAAGGCACATGATGAGGAAAGGGCATCTAGGGCAGCAGTTTATGCAGAAAGGAGTAAATCAGACTGAAATTCTACAGCTACACTGGTTTTTTTAATGCAGCGTCCAAAAATCATTAGAGTTATGAGACCGGATTTTTTTTCTTTAAACAAATTACTTTTAACTATTGAATAGATCAAAGAGGGTTGGGGGGGTGGGGGAGATGGGGAAGTCAGTACAAGGAATAATTTAAAACAAGAAGGTGAAAAGCATTTCCCACTAGCTTCTGGGAAGGCAGGGTACTGTGGTTTCTGTCCTTCACTCCAATTAATTTGTACATTGATGGAGAGCTGAGTTTGAATGTGAAAGTGCATTTGGATGGAACAGCCCTTTGGGCAGTTAGAACAGAGAGGCCTGTAATGGCATTCTGTCTCTTTGACTATAGAGCAATATGGTTTTGGTTTTGCTATAGCACTGGTCTGCTTCTGCTCCAGGAAGATACCTTGTTAACCTATCATGGCCTTCTGTGGGTGAAGCCAGAGCCCTAAGTCAACATCCAAGAAGATCTCAGCAGGTAGGGCTTTGCCTCCAGGCTCTGGCATCTAGCCGCTTGCTGAAAGAGCAGCAATGCCTCTATAGTATCCTCTCGGGTTCCCCTCAGGCCCACCCTCCAGCTGGATTACTTCTGAGAGTTGTTCTTCCCACTGCCTGAGATACGTACAGAAAGAAGAATAGGCTTGTATTGATTTTTCACACATCACCCTCCTACCCACACAGACACACAGTCTTGATCATCAGATACTTGGGGTGTTTTGCTACACTTCACACATACGTTGTTGGATTGCAGAACACTGCTCACTATGACAGGGTTGCAAATGTTGCTGACCCGATCTCCTGCCACCTCTGGAGAGCACTACCTTTAAGAAAAACATGGAAGAGCTGTTTGGCTCTGAGCCGAGACCAGCTGAAGTGATTAGATAGAGCTTTGACCCCAAGTGTCACAGTCCTTTATCTGAACAGCAGTCACTGCAAGAGCTAAAAATCTAGCCTGAGCAGAAGAACTGAGCAGATAAAAACCCCACCAGAGCTGAAACACTTTAAAAATGTGGAAGACAACCAGAGAAGTTTAAACCCAGTGCTTCACTTTGTATCTGCAAGCAATGGAAACCAAAATGGACATGGACACACACACACACAAAAGTCAAGAGGAAGCTTTATCTCAAATGATAGCTTGTTCTGAAGCACTTGAGGTTTTTAATAATTCCAGTCAACTCAGCCAGACAAGGCTAACACTGAAGCTGTAATGCAGGCATTTGAGAACTGCACTCCACATAAAAATAGAACATGAGAGTAGCACGATTTTAAACAGAGGATACTAGAAGTTGTTGAAAAAAATAGAGGCGACTTGAGCCAACCCCCAGTTTTAGGGGGTGGAGTCCTTGACAAGAGGCAAAACACTAAATGGGATCTGGAACAAAACACTCAGACAGAGGCTATTGAAAGATCAAAAATTAACTATGTAAAAACAATTCAAATTCCATAGCAAAGGAAGCAAACCACTTCAAGCCAGAGCCCACAGACTGTTACTCAGATATGATGGATATTATAGGAAATTCAAAACACAAGAAATAAAGTAATCAAGGGTGGAAAAGCAGGAGGAGTTCAATGCTTGGGGCCTCTAAAACACAGGTCATGAAACAATATATGTAAAACACAGGTCATGAAACAATATATGTAAACTTGAACACATTCAGATGCAAATAGAACAAATAAAGATAATGGTTGACATTTGAAGAAATACGCAGAAAATTAAATATATTTGCCAAATTGCTCAAGAGCCCACAGAATATGCTCTACACGAGCAAAGGAGTTTCTCCTTAAGAGCAAAATACAGTATTGCCAAAGGAGAACAACAGACTTTGTGTGTATGTGTGTGTGTTTGGGGAGGGGGGATATTATCAGGTGTGGTGAACACCATTTCACAAACTATAAGAATCAGTGATTTTAACTCTATCTTCAGTAAACAGCAGCTGATGAACTCATGTAGTCAGCATGCGGCTCCCAGATAGTACCAAGAGAAAGGTCTGCTGCCAGGAGCAGCAAGAGCAGGCTGCTCAGCAAGGGCAGGGGAGCTGCAGCCTGGAGCCACAGCAGGCAGCGAAGTTGGCCAGGCAATGCCTTCTTCTGCAGACCAGGTCCAATGACAATAATGAAGATTAGCCACAGCCCAGATCATACATGTGACCACAGGGACCAGGCAGATCCCAGGTCCATCCAGGACGTCACATAAGGCTCAGGACCAGTGAGGGACACAGACAGGTATGTGTGTCCCTGTGGCATAGCCCAGGCAAAGACCAGGGCAAAATGTCTGAGCTCAAATGCAGTTCCTGAGCAAAGTGGGGAGTAAAACACAGGCATCTCATACCTCTGTCACACATCCACTTTGCAATGGCACCATGTGAGATCTGGCCTTCAGCCCAGGCAAGGGGGATGAGGAGGGGTGTGGAAGTTGCAGAGCCTGTTAGTACACATAGGGCAGTAATTTGACATCTGTATGTAGTATATGGACTTTTTTTTTTTTTTTTTGTATCATAGCCTAACATGCTATAGTCCACATTCATCAATGAAATTATATTGTTCTGGAGACACTACAGTCCTAGTGGTGGAAGCAACTGCTAGAGGATTTACTACAGCATTTCAGAGCTGTCACATCCATGTCACACACCCTCAGCTCCACATCTGCTCTACTGTCATACAACAAAGGAGATGTGGCCTGCTGTGTGGACTCTATCCCCTGTACTGCTGTAGGTATAGCCACACAGAAACTGTGGCCCAACAGCCACTCTGTGAGTGATGGAGTCTGCATGACTTGAACACAAGTCTACATGGCTTGAGAAATAAGGGTCTTCCCAACTTCCCCCCAAATTGTATCCTATTACTGTTCCCTAGAGGATGTACTAGCAATCAAGGGATATGGGTTCAGTTTCACAAAAAAAATTGCTTTACCAGAGGGAAGAAACAAGGATTTGCTCACTATGCAGTTATTTTATCTGACAGAAAGCTCCAGAATAATATTTTTCTTTTTACTTCGTCTTTTTTTTCCCATGCCAAGACTTGCATGATGCCTGGCCAGCTTCTGACAAACTGGTGGTGCTTGTGTGAAATGATGAGTACTCAAATATCACTGGTATCTTCAGGACCATCTCTTGGCTTATGGGGAAAAAAAAAATAACTGAAGGAAAATAAATACTTGATTCTTTACTGTCAAAATGAAAAGTCAGGAGCTGATACAAGAATGGGTTGATTTAGAGTGAAGGTCAATCCAATCCAGAGCCTTGTCTCTGACAGTACCAGTAGTTCCCCAGAGATAAAAGAGCAAGGACAGAAGCAGCATGCTTACCCAGTTAATGCACCTGCAGAGATATGAAATCACGCAGTCACACTTCAGTCAGACTATTTCTAAGAAATCTGGTAGGCTAATTTCAGTGAACCAACCTGAAGCTGAACCTTGGAAAATACAGGTTGGTTCAGAGTTTAATCATATTCAAAGATAGAATATCAGTGGAAAAGCATCTGTTTCATAGAATCATAGAATCCTAGAATGGTTTGGGTTGGAAGAGACCACAAGTATCATTCAGTTCCAACCCCCCTGCCATGGGCAGGGACACCCTCCACTAGACCAGGCTGCCCAAAGCCCCATCCAACCTGGCCTTGAACACTGCCAGGGATGGGCCTCCACAGCTTCTCTGGGCAACCTGTTCCAGTGCCTCACCACCCTCACAGTCAAGAATTTCTTTCTTTCTTGTCATATTACTGACAGCTGGAGTATCTGATTGATGAGATGCCAATGATGTCTCTGAATATTTTGCTTCATGCTACTACAAAATTGTGTTTATTTAGAGCAAGGATTTACAATCAAGTATTTTACCCTTTTGAAAGGCACTTTGATCCCATGTCAGTCAAAAGTGTGGTTTGCCCCATGCTGTTGATGAAGCAGTTCCATTTTGCATAACATCTTTAAATAGCAATTGGAGCTGGGACCAAATCTGAGCTTCCCAAGTCACACTACAGAGTCCAAAGAAGGCGGGCAGCTAAGCATTACTTGCAAGAAAATTTTACTTTGATTTTTATACTTCAGGTCAGTCTCCTGCCTAGAAACCCCTAGGAATATACTGCTTTGCTATATAATCTGTCTGCAGTTACCGTATCCATTAGCCAAAAGCACTCATAGAATTTTATAATGGTGCATTAGGACACTGAACACTCCAGGGAGAAAATGAAGTTAATGTAACGGCAAATGACTCTCAAAATATTCTATTCTGTGCCTTTAAATTTCAGACCCTGAAAAGAAAGCAAAAGAAAAAAAGCAAAAGGAGCACATGAAAGGAGGAGATCAGCCTGTGACTGAAAGTCCAGCTGTGTAAACAAGTTTAGTGACTTCTTTTATCTCTAATTGGTCTTACACACTGATCTTTCTGGTGCCAAAATCACACACTTCACATTAATTCTTCAGTAATATAACATTATTCCCGGATGGAATTGGGCTGAAATGTCAAACTGATATGTGTCACTTGCAATCTACTAACATTTCAAGTTTTTTCCAATGAACATCAACAACTGTCTTTAGTTATACTACTTTAAAAGTTTGAAAAGGAAACGGGTTTATACCACTGAAAATGTGAGTATAGGCACTAAAATTGTGCTAATAGTGCTATTCACTGCACTAGACATAGAAGATACTCAGCTGGCATAAATTTTTTGGCCAAATTGCATTAACTTCAGAGATGCCATGCCAGTTAATATGGTCAAATAATTGGCCTGTAGACTTCAGAAGATATCTGTCTCACAAATGCAGAACAGGCCGTTGTCTTTCCTGATAGTTTAGGACCTTTGAGTAACAAGATATTCACATAATTATGTAGACTGGTCTGGAGTAGACACTGGGATAGACACTGAAAAACTTCAGTGAGACAAAGAAGCCACGTCTACAGGCAAATGAAAATCAATACTGATAAATTCAAGGTGATGCACACTGGCCATAAAAATAAATGAGGCAACACGCGAATGAACTGTCTATCCATCTGACACGGGTCAAAGTTACCCATATGTGAGAAACAGGCATCAAAGCAAAATCACAGCCTGTGTGCAGTTGTGATCAGAAAAACAAATATTTTAGGTTACATGCTGTATGTGGCACAACGAAATGTATAAAGAGGATTGTGTCAATACAATGATGTAGTATTGCATGCACAGTTAAAGGGAATTTGATAACATTACACATAGCAATGAAAAATGTGTATGAGAAACAATCGACTTCTGTTCTTCAGTCTTTCTTCTACAGGATTATTACAGAAAATTCGAAAAGAGTAGGTTTAGAAAGAATCATTGAATTACTTCCTGCCACAAATCACTAAGCTGTGATTATATTGCCATGTGTATATGAGTGTGTCTGTGTAAAACTTAGATATAAGTTAGGTTAATAACAGGACTGATGACTGGCAAGACAGTCGTAACTAATATAAAATCTGGCAATAACTGATAATAAACATTATTTCAAAACCAACCAACCAAACACAATTCATGGCTTAAGATAGCCTCTAATGTTTACAGATCTGTTGTGTGATAAATAGAGTTTTTGCATTTAGTAAGTCCTTCGAAGCAGCTGGTAACTGTGAGAAATAGAATACTAGAGTAGATTCACATCAGTTTGATTCAGTTTGGAAATTTCTATTTTGCTAACAATAAGTGTTATCTACCAATAGATGTCTAGACAAGACCCTGAGTGACCTGCTGTAGTCATTTCTGTTTTGAGCAGGAGGGCTGAGCTAGAGACCTCCAGAGACGCCCTCCAACATTAATGATTCTTTAATTCAATGATTCAATGAAAGAATACAAATTTTTTTTTTATGACTGATATTGGAAGGAATATATCTATGCTAAAAGGTTGAATGTTCTATGGTTGAATATATTAGAAAAAATAACACCAGAAAAAGAAGTTACAGGTTGGCTTTTTTTTTTATCATTAATCTGTTCATAATGGTATGTAAGTCAGTATCTCTAGCACTGCATTAGTCTGTGAGAGACAATTTCGTTTGACCCTGAACTAGATTTAAATAAATTGTAACAGACATTCATTGTAATTCCCATACTAGCAGCCCCAGAGAAGACTAGAGCAGAAAAATACTTCTCTGCTGCAGTACTAACTTATATTCTATCCATTGACAGCTCTTTGTTTTACTTCTGAGCTCACATACATTTGCAGACATCAGTAATACCACCTGTTCCTCGCGAGAGCAGAGTTAAGGTGAGTAACAAGCCAGAGCACTCAGATCTAATCAGTTAAGTAAGGCTGGGTTCACCCTTTATTCAAAAGAAAATTGCTATGAAAAAAAAAAAGCAAGACAATCATAACTCTCAGAATACTGAACAAAATGGTGCCCCTATTTAACAAGTAACTTGTTTTAGAAGTGCCTAGCTATTGACTATGTAGACACTGTTGTCAACATCAAACATCCACATTGCTCAAGGTTAGGTCAGGGCCTTTTTCTGTTCCCTTTAGCAAGTAAAATGTGTTTTGACTCGTCACTCAAATAAACTGTTTGGTTCCAGTTGTTAAAAAAATCAAAAAGAAACAGTAAAGAAAATAGATGAAGCATTTTGCAATAGTTTTGTGAAACACTGGGAGAATCATTTATAATTTACTCAGAAAGAAGGTCCATACCTCGGTAACTTTAGCGCTTAAGTATGCATAATTATCATTAACAAGGTTTTTTCCTTTAATTTATTGGGATAAAAGAAATGTGTGTTTCTAGTCTGAACATTTTCACTAAAGTAGTTCAAAATTAGTCCATCTATGACTATAATAGGACATTAAACCTGCCTATGACCACTTCTACGCACAAAGTGGTCTCCTAAAGCCAATGGCCACCCTATCAAATCCTTTCAGGTGCAGAGCAAGATGGTCACACACAGATAACATTGAGAAAACTGAACCGTGGTTATTCCTGAAACACTCCACGGAATTATTCAGAAGAGTACACGTTGGCAAAGACAATATTTTCTTTCCAGGGTCTGAAAAGTAGAGATGACAGAGGTCCAATGTCAAGGATCCTTCTCTGGCATAGTTTAATTTACCAGTTTAGATACAGTTTCAGTGTTTCTATTGATTGTTTTCACAATAGAGTCGGTTCTTCTAAGAATATGCTTTGATGGGCCAAGTTAAACACCATCCTCCCCAGTAGAAGAGGTTTTTAGGCCTGCTCTCATTACTTGTCTTTGATTTCTGTCTTGAAGTAGATTTGTTCAGTGCCTTGCAACCACTGAAACTAGATGCCCAATCTTAGTAAAAACTTGGAGAAATTAGAGTGCAAGAAAATATTAGCAGTTAAGACGGGAACATAGATGTGAACTTCACTGATTCATTGAGTTACAAGTGTTAACTGGAATATAATTGAAGAACTTCTTTCTCCAAAGACAGAGGTCTGGTATGGGAACCAAACGAAGACTCATTTGCAGACTTCACCTGGGGACCAACCTCTAGAGGGCAACAAAATCACATGAAATGGCAATTAATAACGACAAAGGCAGTATCAGAATTGCACACTAATCAATATAGTCATCCTCCCTTTACATCCTAAACCTCTATTGATACAAAACTTAATTTAAAGGATTTAATTTACAGAATGACACATGTAATGACCAGATATCACCTGTGTGGTTACTGTGACCATACTGTACCTTCCATTGACACTCAATCATGGCCATAAAATCCAGGACTTTCCACTCTAAAACCACAACCTTTAAGCTTGAAAGAAACACAAATCTTCATAAGCTCTCAAGTCTTTCATTCTCTGGGAACAAACCCACTCTTAAGAAGAAGACTAGAATGCCACACTCAGACCTCCAAGCTCTGAGTCTACAGTGGTTCCAGACTGCTAATCCTCAAGCCGTTTTTTCAAAGTATTCCTAAAACCTCTCTCTCTGTGTGACTCAGTACGATAATTTTTAAACACATACATAAGTGTAAATTAAATTAAAATCTTCCCATAGTTGTTTTCTAAGTATCCCAGTGTCTTTTACCTACTACATCTCTACCTTTCTTAGATGACAATTTCATCATGGAAAGGTCATCTGCATTTTATCTTGGAAAGATAAAACATATAGAACATATTCTCTGTGCTTCATTTGTAAATAATGTGAGTCCTATTAACTAAAACAAGGATTAGCCCTCAAAGTTCTTTGCTAAATAGGTTATTAATACTACAGGTACTGTGTTAGCAATAATACAGGAGCAGAAATGGCGTAGTGATTATTTCTCTTAGAGCACTCTGAAAAGCACTCAATCATTAGCTCCTGCAGCCCTTCACTGTGGACTTCAGACTAATACTTTCATTTTCAAACGTCAATTTCTGCTGTTAAATTAAATGAAAATGTGGATCAGTGTGATATATCATCATCTAAAGTAACTCCCGAGGAAATCGCTAGAGTAATGCCATTAGCGTTGCCTGCCATTTCCTAAAATGTTTTGGTGTAAAAAAGCAGGCTGCGTGGTTTGTTTCAGATGGCTGCCTGCTGCAATCTTCCTTCGGCCAAGGCTGTGAACGCCCTGACTACCTTTCATCCAGAGCAGCTTTATGAGGTGGTACTTGGAACTGACGAGAGCATGAAACTTGGTGTGGGCCTGCGCATAAGCCAAAGAATAGGTCAAGCTGTAATCCCCGCCGTAAGGGGCTTTGATAGCTCAGTTTGCCTCCCTTCCTAAGAAAGACTTATTTAATTGATGTTTGTGCAGCTGTACTGGGTGTCTGTGGCAACGTGTTGGTGGCAGGGGACTGCAGGGGGAAGAGGCCAGGGGCAGGTCTCTACCGAACAGAGCTGGATCCCAATGGTTCCAGCCAGCTGCCATGGACCCACTGCAGGACACAGATGAGCCCGTCAGCCAAGGTAGTGGTGCCCCTGGGAAAACAGACTTCAGAACACTCTTCACTGCAGAGTGAGGAGTAAGGAAAAAAGTGTGAGAAACAGCTCTGCAGACACCAAGGTCAGTGGAGAAGGAGCGGGAGGAGGTGCTCCAGGCACCAAAACAGATTCCCCTGCAGCCTGTGAAGACCATGGTGAGGCATGCTGTCCCCCTGCAGCCTGTGGAGGTTGATGGTGGAGCAGATATCCACCTACAGCCCATGGAGGACCCCACAGTGGAGCAGATGGATGTGTCCTGAAGGAAATTGACCCAGTGGGGAGTTCACATTGGAGCAGGGAAAAAGTGCGATAAGGAAGGAGCAGCAGAGAAGAATTGTTACGGACTGAACAAACCGCCCCCACTTCCCTTAGTGCAGTCAGTTGGAGCTGCTAGACACTCCCTCCTCTTCAGCTTATCCTGGCATTATCCTGAAGAGAGGCAACTGTATACAGAACAGTTTTGCAACTGGTGCAATACTAAATCTTCTAACTATCACCCATGATATCATTAGGGAAGAAACACAAGCCTTACACAATCCTTTCTGCTGAATTGAGAAATTATCATACTTGGTATCTAGTATGGACTTTGCAAAGAGTTCTGAGCTCCCCATGTAATAGGACTGTGACTGCAACCTGAGTAGAACATCTCATGCATATTTTGCAGCAGAAGATCAATTACAGGTTTGCTTTAAAATCACTTCAGAGATTTCTAATCTACACCAGTATCATCTGGCTGGAAATTAACCTAAGAAAGCAATGACAGATTTTTCTTCTAGTTGCATATATGACCAAATAGACACCATCTCTCAGGAAGAGATCTGTAGAAATTCTCCCATAGAACTCCACAATCTTAACACAACTGCATTCACATGTTGAAACTTTTTGTCTCTAGCATCTCCAAGATGATCCGCAACCTCAAGCTGGAGAAATTCATTCATCCTGTACCATATGTCAAGCACTGGCAGTTACAGGAAGTTTACTCTACTCTTAAAATGGGGGTGAGCCACTACCAGGACACATGCAGCAATTTGGAGATCAAGCTTTACAGAAACCTCTCCAGGGACTTATCAAGTAAATGGGAAATAAAACAGGTGAAATCCAACCCAGTAGAGGGCAATAGACCCCAAAGTACTTTAACGACACAAAAGTCCTCTGTAAAACAGCTGTTCCAACCTGAATCTTATGGTCTGCAGATGGAGGGTAAGTAGATGGGGATGGAAGAAAAGAAGTCAGAATGCTGACAATGTCATTGATAAATCTGCCTGGCCCTAAGGAGAAAGCTGTTCTGATTTGCTTAGTCTGATATACTTTGTTTTCCTCTGTACTAACAAAATTGGTTTCAAACAAAATCATCATATGACATAAGATATTATTTAATTTGGTTATAAATACTTATGCTGGTTTGGACTAGGATAGAGTTAATTTTCTTCACAGTAGCTGGTACGGGGCTGTGTTTTGGGTTTGTGCTGGGAACAGTGCTGGTAACACAGGGATGTTTTCATTCCTGCTGAGCAGTGCTCACACAGAGCCAAGGCCTTTGCTGCTCCTCACCCCACCCCACCAGTGAGCAGGCTGGGGGTGCACAAGGAGTGGGGAGGGGACACAGCCGGGACAGCTGACCAAATGACCAAAGGGATATTCCATACTATATATGACGTCATGCTCAGCATGTAAGAGACTGAGGGAAGAAAGCAGCAGGAGGAGACATTCAGAGTGATGACATTTGTCTTTCCAAGTCACCGTTAGGCGTGACGGAGCCCTGCTGTCCTGGGGATGGCTGAACCCCTGCCTGCCATGGGGAGTGGGGAATGGATTCCTTGTTTTACGTTGCTTTGCACGCATGGCTTGTGCTTTGCCTACTAAATTGTCTTTATCTCAGCCTACTTGTTTTCTCACTTTCACTCTTCTCTCCCCCATCGATCATGGATGGAGTGAGGGAGCTGCTGTGTGTTGCTCAGGTGCCAGCTGGGGATAAACCACGACAGTCCTTTTCGATGCCCAAAATGACACTCGAAGTGTTTGAGATAATGACGGATTTGATGCTAGATCAAATTTGTAGCTGTTATTGCTGTTTACCTATTATTGGCAGGCTCCTGTGCTTGCCATGGGGCTTGCTTGCCTTACCGTAAATTAGTCTGGTGCTCGTTAGTGGCTGCTTTTTGCTTTTTGCTTTCGCTGCTCACTGTACTGCCTCACTGCTCATCATCCCACTGCGCTGTGCCTGGGAACAGTTTGATAACAGCCATGGGGATGTGCCTGGGCTGGCAGATGGCCAGGGCATCGCTGCTGTGTCTGTGCTGCTGTACTGACAGGCTGGAGCTCCTGTGTGCACTCAGATTGAAGGGACTGTGACCTGTGGAAGTGTCCATGTGGCAGCAGGACACCCCGAAGCATCCTGTGGCCTTGAATAAGTGCACACCACAGCAGGTACATTTCGAAGCACCTGTGGCCGTGGTTATGTTGTGCCACAGTAGGTATACTTCTGAAGGGGTTGTGGCCCAAGGATAAATCCACACTGGAGAAGGTACACCTCAAAGCATCTGTGGCTGTGCCTGAGGTCATGCTGGAGCACCTCAAAGTGTGTGGCCATGGATAAGCCCATGACAGAGCAGGTACACCCCTGGAGCGACTGCAGCCATGGGTAAGGCCATGGTGGAGCAGGTATACCTCTGAAGGCATTGTCGTCCATGGAGAAGATGACACTGTAACAGGTGCACCTCTAAGTGAATGTGACTGTCGATAAGTCTATACCACAGCAGATCTACCCTTGGAGAGACTGGCTCATAGGTAAGGCTCCACTTGGAGCAGGTACACCCCTAAGGCACTGCAGTCTGTGGATAGGTCCAAGCCAGAGAATGGACAAGGGAAGGAGTTTGTTGCAATGTTAAATAAACCCTATGATCTGGTCCAAAGGAACCAGTGGTGGAGGTTGTAGTGGACATACTCTTAAATTTTTGTAACCTGGGATTTGAGTTGCATGTTATGGGAATTAATATAGCAGGAACCCCTTGTTGCTAGTCAGGCTAGAGCAAGTGGAAGAGTTCATTGCAATGTTAAACCCTATAACCTGGCCCAAAGGGACAAGGAGTGGAGATTGAAATAAATACCTTTAAATTGTTCTAACCTATGATTTGAGTTGCATATCCTAGGAATTACTGTAGCAGGAACCACCTGAACCAATGGAGGACAAGTCTTGCAAGAAGCAGTGCAAGTGCAGCAGTGGCCTGACCTGAGCCATCTTTGGTGCCCAGTAACTCCATGCAACACATGACCTCTCCTTTCCTGAGTGACCACCATAACAGATGGAGCCCAAAGTCATGGACTAAATGAATGCAGTGGACATTTGTGGACATTTTAAAGACATTTTATAGAGATGGTCCCTAGACTAAGGGAATCATATTTGTGTATTATATCAAAGGATGGGAAGGGTGGTGGTGGTTAATGAAGTTGTATTGCATAGTGTGGGACCTGAGCATGATGTAAACGGTACGGAATAAGGGGTGAAGAATGTTCTGTTTTTTGCTGGGATAGAGTTAATTTTCTTCACAGTAGCTGTTATGGGGCTGTGTTTTGGATTTGTGCTGCAAACAGTGTTGGTAACACAGGGATGTCTTCGTTACTGCTGAGCAGTGTTTACACAGAGCCAAGGCCTTTGCTGCTCCTCACCCTACCCTACGAGCGAGTAGGTGAGGGTGCACAAGGAGTTGGGAGTGGGCACAGCCGGGACAGCAGACCCCAATGGCCAAAGGGATATTCCACGCTATATATGACGTCATGTTCAGCAGATAAAGCTGGAGTAAGAGGAAGGCGGGGGGACAGGATAGTTTGGAGTGATGGTGTTTGTCTTCACAAGTCACCATTAGGCGTGACGTAGCCCTGCTGTCCTGGGGATGGCTGAACCCCTGCCTGCCATGGGGAGTGGGGAATGAATTCTTTGTTTTGCTCTGCTTTGCACACATGGCTTGTGCTTTGCCTATTAAACTGTCTTTATCTCAGCCCACGAATCTTCTCACTTTCCCTCTTCTGATTCTCTCCCCCATCCCACCATGGAGGGAGTGAGGGCGCTGCTGCGTGTTGCTCAAGTGCTGGCTGGGGTTAAACCGCAACAATACTGGTATCAAGTTGTATCACCTATAAATTGACCAGTGACAGGAATTAAAAGAAACATCTTTTGGTTGAGAGAAAGCTTCACCAGCATAAAAGTATGAGGGTATGTTGGGATGCCTTGGTTTAGAAAACAGTATTTTTTGCATTTTTTAAATGTCACTGTGGTAAAGGTAGGAACGTGCATTTTATTTCTAAAAGATGAACCCCAAACAGTGTAAAGGTAAATTCAAAGGAGCAAAAAAAATGGCATTCAGGGCATATAAATACAAGATCCTTTCAAGCTACTTTTCATTTAATAGGATAAAAACAGAGGAGAAAAAAAATAATTTAAGGGACAATAGCTATTTGAAAGCCATGACAGAGCACGTGGAAAGGTCAGCAGATAATCCTAGGATTTGTTTGAAAGACAGGGTCTTCCTGTGTAACTTTGAAGAAAATTCTAATATTGGTTGTATCTACTTTAATGCTGAAGATTGGACCGTAACTGTCAGTAAAGAGGCAGTTCTGCTAAAACGAGACAGATCGTTCCTGGACCCACCTCAGAACTGCAGGACTACTGAACTGATACTTGGCACTTTGAAACATTTATACAGCCAGCAAAATCCAGGGAAAAGACTATGAAAGAAAGTCGGTCGTCAGCAGAACAAGGAAAACAAAGGCTAAATAACAGAAATAGAAGTGAAAGCTTTTAAGCAGGGGGGAAAAAAAAATCACAGGAGAAGGTGTCAGGGATAATGCCATTAGCAGTGACAAATGGAAATCATTGATTAAGAAAGTAGTGAAAGCAGGCGAGGGAAAAAAAAGGTCTTTGAGCTTTTATTCAGTGGTTTCAAATCTTTCAAAAATTCCTACAACTATTTCTTACAAATGCAGAACCTGTATTAGGCATAGTAAAGCACTGATCAAATCCCTGTCAGCCTATATAATGAGTTAGATCTTTCAGGAGAATTGCCTGTCTATTGTGATACAAGCCTAATATCTGAATATCAGTGATTTACTGTTATTGTTTTGGCTAGATTACAAGACTTGGAAAACGTGATTAGAAGTTGCTGTGGAGGCAGAAAGTATTTTATATACATGTGCGGATCACGGGGCCTGCCTAGACTAGTATTCTTTATTCAGACTTAGTCAACAGCATCTTATATTTCAGAAGATGATGAACTTATCCCTGATCCATTTTCTGGGAAGTCCACCACATTCCAGTCACTCCAATATTATTCTTTCTCCCTCTGAGTCCCTTAAATTCTATAGCAGAAAGAGGTGTGGCTGGAAAGCTGCCTGGCAGAGAAGGACCTGGGGGTACTGGTTGACAGCCGACTCAACATGAGCCAGCAGTGTGCCCAGGTGGCTAAGAAAGCCAACAGCATCCTGGCCTGCATCAGGAATGGCGTGGCCAGCAGGAGTAGGGAAGTAATTGTCCCCCTGTACTCGGCTCTGGTGAGGCCGCACCTCAAGTACTGTGTCCAGCTTTGGGCCCCTCAGTACAAGAAGGACATTGAGCTGCTGGAGTGTGTCCAGAGAAGGGCAACGAAACTGGTGAAGGGACTTGAAAACAGATCTTATGAGGAGCAGCTGAGGGAACTGGTCTTGTTTAGTCTAAAGAGGAGGCTGAGGGGAGATCTGATCGCTCTCTACAACTACCCGAAAGAAGGCTGTGGTGAGGCGGGTGTCCATCTCTTCTTCCAAGTAACAAGTGAGAGGGAATGGCCTCAAGTTGTGTCAGAGGAGGTTTAGGTTGGATATTAGGAAAAACTTCTTCACAGAAAGAGTAGTGAGGTGTTGGAACAGACTGCCCAGAGAGGTGGTTGAATCGCCGTCCCTGGAGACATTCAAAAAACATGTACATGTGGCACTTTAGGACATGATCTAGTAGGCATGGTGGTGTTAGGTTGATGGTTGGACTTGATGATCTCGGAGGTCTTTTCCAATCTTAGTGATTCTATGATTCTATGAGATCAATTGAAGTTTTGCCTTTGACTTCAACAGGGCCAAGATTTTTCCCTGTTTCTCTGACAATGCTCACAAAAGGATTGATTGCAATTTAAAAGGCTGAATCCTAGGCTCCGTTTCTGCCACTCACACTTACCTTCTCAAGTAATCCTCTTGTCCAGAAGCCATCCTTACTTCTGGAGTTCTCAGGGCATCCCTCTTCTGCATGCCTGGCTTTCAGAGTTGAAGTACTTCGGAAAATTTACTGTCTATATATTTTTTATTTGTCAGAACTGAACATTCTGTAGGTACTAAACAAACATTAGGCAAAGAAAAACTGCAATAATAAGATAGACAATTTTGTAATGAAGCATGCTGTGATGCTAGCTGGAATTACTTGCCACAAAAATTCTAAGAAATGTTGAAATTGCTGATAAATAGACAAAATAGATTTCTGAGAAACAAACCAATGACAGCTATTTTGAAAAAAGAGGGGAAATTACCCGTAATTAGTGTGATGCAGTCAATAAACTATTAACCATTTACAGCTGGTGTTCTGGGGAAATATAATGAACTATGTGAATGCCAGCTACCTTTTTTTTTTTTTCCTTTTTCTGTAATGCACACAGGAGTTTCACATGTACTCACAACAGACTTAATGTCCCCAGAAAAACATAAGATTCATATTTGGGTTAGACAGCTTCCCTCTAAGTCAGAGTGATGTCATTTATGTTTTTTCAAAATAACTAAGAAAACAATCAAATGTCTTAAATGAGAAGGTGACAGCAGACAGTATTTGCTAGTTTCATCCACTAATGAAGTGAATAGTAGCAATATTTGACATTTCTATTGGGTCTTTCATCCCAAATCACCTTAATCAATTTCATATCCATTTAGACACATTTTTTAGCTCTTACATATGACTAAACCAAATCATAGATAAGATAGGGCAATACACAGCAAAAAATCCATTGTATTTTTAAGTTCAGAAAGGGAAGGATTTTTTTTTAATCAGTTGAGACTATGTAAGAGGTTCAGGAGGTTAAAAGGACAAGACACTCTAGCTACAATTACACTTGTAATAGTCATGGTAGAACATTGTTTCTGAAGTGGATTCAGAATTTGGGACCTTGGGAACCTTTCCTATCCAGGTGAAGATGAGATAAGTCCTAAAAAGCAGATCCAAGTTATGAAGTCTGTTTGACCCGATCTTTAGTACAGGTAAAGTTTTTCCCACTTAGGCTTCTTTTTAGCAAGATAATAAGCCACCAAAAAAAAAAATAAATCTAAATAAACTTCATCTGAGTGATGATAATCCTTCGATGTAACAGCTAGCTTCATGTGATGGAAGCTCTGAGCCTTTAAAAATATGTTCATATGTGTAATATGGCTAATTCCATTGAAAATGTAAGAAAATTCAGTTCAATTCATTGCATAGACAGTGCCATAGACAATACTAAACCTATGACAATTATATGAAATTTAAGAAACAGTAACAATTATCACCAATAAATTTCTGGATAACCCAAATCTATATACAGCAGATCAGGAAATTATGAACAAGTTTAAGAAATCACTGTTCCTTAGTCGCAGGTTTGCATTTACTTTGGTTAAAACCAAACCCAAACATTTTCTGATGAAACGAAGTAGAACGGGTGTTTCTCAGACTAGCTTTGTACCTTTTAGGGAAGTTGGACTCTTTGACTTGGGAATCTTCGGGAAACCTAACTTCTACTAATGTAGAAAACCAATCTTTTTAATCAACAAGATGTATTCCTATTTTAGCATTATTCCATTTTTAATTAATATTAAGTAATATATCATTAAGTAATATATCATTAAGTAATATATCATTTTATACTGTTAGGACATATCTCTTTTTTCGTGGAAACATTAGATTAGAATCATTGCCTGAACCAGCGTAGAAGGACTTGAGAATGTGTACAGTGAGAAGCCTGGCAAAACCTGTGTTTACAGAAACATTTTTCTTTACACTATCCTCTTGGCAAAAATAAGATGCATCAAAAAAGGTGAGACTATTTCATGACCCAGCAAATGAAGATCTGCATTTACTCAAATTTGCAGTCTGCTACTTCACTCTTTTGTATATGAGACAGACATACAAGATGCATTAGGGCATATATCACATGTATTTTTTTTCTTGAATATTCATCTGACTCAGATAATCATATTTGTCATCTGGAAAATACTCCGTTTGACATAGATAGATCAAAGGTAGCCGATGGAGCTGGAAGATGAAATCAGAGCTCGCTGCTCAGGCTGATCTGCCCAAGATGGCAGTACTGAAATGCAGGGCTTAAAGGCCAAGTTGAATAATTTAAAACACTGGCCAAAAAAGTCAGGCAGTTGCATGTAAGTTTAATCATTTTACTTTTTTACATAATTTCAGGTTAAATTGTAATGTGCTTAAAAGTTTTGGAAAACTGTAAAACTTAGTGATAAGTGATATATTATTAATGCTTGCATAGGTAATTTTGAGTGCTTTTATTAATATCTAATTCTGTTAGCTAGCAAAGATATGATGGGGAAAAAAAATACCTAAAGCAAGGTTATTTAGGTTGGAAGATCACTCTGTTCAATCTTAGGTAATCTTCAAATATTAGAGAGACCAAACTTGGAGAATATTGTTAATAACCCGCAGGGAGCAGAGAGAAATAATAAAAAGGAAAATTTCTTTTTCAGTGGAAGAGTACAGAAACATGACATAGGATAAAGATGTTGATAACATTTATTCATATTGAGAGACTAATAATGTTCCTCTAGTGGATGCTAAATTAAGTATTTCTGAATAAATTAATGTGTATGAACGAATGCATACACACATAGGCACTCATCTAGCCCTTACCTCTGAATTCAGTGTTTAGCTCAAAAAGCTTGCCTGGGTTAAACTAGAGTATTGGAACATCATACAAAAAGCACAATCTTTCTGCTGATCTAAGTAATTTCATATATCTTTATATCTTCACGTCACAATATCCATTTCACATACATTCCAGTACTGGCAGCTATGATATGATGAGAAAATAAGATGCTTTTATAAGTATACACTAAAATAAGTTTAAGCAGTATTCTCACAATGAACCTTCAGATCCTGCCTTTTTGAAGGTAGGAGTACATTAGCAGGGTTGGGAAATTACTAGTTCCATCTCTAAACTAACAAGAGGAAAGGTATGCATATAAAGGAGAAACCAGTCGGAAAATTGCAAATTCCAGAGGGAACTACAAGGTTAAAAAAAAGAAAGGGAGGAGTGTTAATTTCTGCCTGCTTTTTGGCAAAGGCTTATGGTCTAGCGCACTTCTCTTTGGCCATTATTGGCAGACCTGTTTCCCTTGTGCTGCGCTCTGGCCAGGTTTTATGAAGTAAAGAGAGTTGAGCATAATCAATACTTAAAACAAGAAATCTCTCAGGAAACCTATAATCTACAGGAAATTATCTTGATTCACTAAATGACATCAGTTCTTTGGGTTAATAAAAGAAGAGTAGGCTGTGACTCTAGCATGTACCCAGTCAGTGAAAGTAGGAAGGTTTGGGAGATATTAAAAAAATCAAGGTGTTAAATATTCCATTTCTGTTATCTCAGTAATGCAATGGGAGGAAAGGATATTCCTTAGCTTAGCATATATGTGGGCCTAATGTTTGCCACGCATCTCAGATTTCTGTGTGCTCTTCTATGCATCTAGGCAATAATCCCCACATCCTCAAGTTCTTTAGGAAGGCTCATTTAACTCAATATTGGTGAGGCAATAGTGCTATAAATATGAGACCGTGTTAACTCCCTTCACATTTTGTGAGCATAGGAGAAAGAATTATAGGTTTGCCAGATGTTGGCTAAAGTATTGAGATTTTTCAAGCCTATATTTCATGTACTTTTCTAATTGACTAAGTTGGTTTCTATTCTGTTAAAACCGATGTTAGATATCTCACCCAGAATGTTTTATGGAAAGCTAATTTCAAGAGGTTCTGAAGACCTCCCAGTGAATCAGCTCTCTAATCCCTTCAGAAATCCTCTCAATAAATAAAACACAAAATTTTTGTAATCCAAATTAAGAAGCAGAAATCAGTATGTTGGCCTTGTGGTTTCTCTCACTGCAATAAGAATGTGGACACATAAATCCTTCTTGCACACTCCGTAGGATTCATTGATACAAACTCATAGACACAATAATGCAAGATGCATGTTGTGTGTTTGCTGTTTCTCAGCTTTGTCTTCTTTAACCAGTCTTCAAATCCTCATTATATTAGTTATGGAAGATATTTAAAATATTAAAGGTCAAGATTTTCCATGTGTTTCAGTCACACAACTTCAGATACCTTAGAGAGAGGTCTGATTTTCAGGGAAAGCTAGTCTGAAATAGTTCAGCTGTTGAAAAAGCAAGTTCTATGATTTATCTGAAAATAGTCTCAAAATATGTTCATTTTTAAAGACTATGTGCTTAAATTATATACAGAGTAGTGCTACAGATCTGTAATATTTGGCTGTTGTTCCTTCTCTCCTTTCTGCTTCTCTGCTTTCAGTGGGACCTCAGGGAGTCTTATAATTCTAAAATTTACTACAGAGCAGTGGGCTTTTTGGTATTCAGGATCTGAAGTTCTTAGTTTTTCCTACTTCCTCTCTGTTCCCCAGTTTCCCTCTGTCCTCTGTACTCAATGGAAATAGTTCACAGACCAGAGACTGGAGTGTGGTGGAGCTGCGCAGTGCTGTGACATGGGGGAGGCTATGGGATGAGCGAGGATAATACAGGCAGGACGATGTAGGAGATTAGGCATCCTCAGATATGACTGTGTGAGTGCTGCACTGCTGTGCCCCCACACACACCCCCTAGACCACCATCCTCAGTCCTTGCCCTGCTCCGCTCTCAGAGGACCACCTCAAGAGGGAGAACTGATAGTGACCTCCTGTGCCCAAGCTTTCCCATTTCACAGTCCTCTACAGAGACTCTACAGAGTTGTGCTAAGTCACAAACCGGGGTAGATATGATGTGAAAATATGTCCAACCCAGCTATTTCAGCTGTAGTAAAGGTTACTTCTCTGTGTGTGTGTGAATATGCAGCTGGGGGCAGCAACTGTTTTGCTTGTCCTAGATTAATCCCCTACCCAATGGCAATAAATAATTTAAAGAATTTGGAGTTGGAATCCCCGGAGACAAATAACTTTGGGAGGGTGGATTGTCCTGCTATTGACTGGAATAGAGCTAATTTTCTTCCTAGTAGCTGGCATAGTGCTGCATTTTGGATTTAGTATGAAAATAATGCTGATAATACACTGATGGTTTAGTAGTTGCTAAGCAGTGTTTACAATTAAGTCAAGGACTTTTCAGCTTCCCAGGCCCTGCCAGCACGGAGGCATGAGCCTTCTGCAGGAGATGCATAAGAAGCTGGGAGGGGGCATAGCCAGGACAGCTGACCCAAACTGGCCAAAGGGATATTCCACACCATATGATGTTGTGTATTACTATATAAGCTAGGGAGAGTTGGCTTGGGAACGCCATGGCTCAGGAACTAGCTGGGCATCGGTCAGTAGGTGATGAACAATTCTGCTGTGCATCACTTGTTTTGTATATTATTATTAGCAGTATTATCACCATCATCATCATCTTCATGATCTTACTGTTCTGTGCTATTTAACTGTCTTTATCTCAACCCACAAGTTTTACTTTTTTTTTTTTTTTATTCTCTCCCCCATCCCACTGGGCTGTGTGGGTGTTTTAGCTGCCTGTCAGGTTAAACCACAACATGGATAAAGCTGGGCACTTCGCTATTATCAAACTGTTCGTGTTCTTATTTAAATAAGGCCAAAATGCAGAATGTTGCTGAGTTTTAATTCACTTGCACAAAAGAAAAGCACCTGCCCTCCCTCTGCAGCTCTTCCATCTGCACAGTCTCCTGGTATCACCTGGTGCATCAACAGTAGAGGCATTGAGTCTCCGGTGTCTAATGAGCAATCACAAAATTTTGTCTTAGTAGATTAGTATTAATTATTATAGAAGTAGCAAGGAGAAGAGGAATATTCGGAACTGAAGAGAGCCTGAAACTTTGATTCAAATCAAATGTTTCAGTGCCTCCATAAGCAAAGCCAGGAGGGATATTTGGGAGTGCTTCATTGTCAAAGCAACAGTAGCATTTTTAGGCTATGTCCAGGCAAATAATGCAGCAATCAATGACGAGCTGTAAGGGCACAGTGGAATTAAAGGAGATACTGGGAGGGAGAACGAAGGAACAAAGGAAAAAAACCCACAAATTAAAAACTGTCTACCTAATAACCACAGGAAAAAAAGAGAACCCTTGAAACTTTCCCCATCCGGGTCCCTTTAGGTCCTTGTTGTCTCACCTGTAGTGGCTTATTTTGGTGAGGAGTTTGTAGTGCACAGCTTTAAGGAGCACAAGGGCAATGTAGCAATAAATACAGAAATGTGATTTAGGGTGAAGAGCAAGAGGCCTAGTTACTGCCTTCCAATACCTAAAGGGGCCTACAGGAAAGCTGGAGAGGGACTGTTTACAAGGGCAGGGAGTGATAGGACAAGGGGCATGGGTTTAAACTGAAAGAAGGGAAATTTAGATTAGATGTTAGAAAGAAATTCTTCCCTGTGAGAGTGGTGAGGCACTGGCACAGGTTGCCCAGAGAAGCTGTGGAGGCCCCATCCCTGGAAGTGTTCAAGGCCAGGTTGGATGGGACTTTGGGCAACCTGGTCTAGTGGAGGGTGTCCCTGCCCATGGCAGGGGGAGTTGGAACTAGATGGGCTTTGAGGTCCCCTCCAACCCAAACCATTCTATGATTCTAAGTAGGTAAACTTTCTATTGCCCATATTAGAAATGCATAAAATCAGACTGGGTTTTCTACTGGCAAGGGCAAAGCAGGCACTCACACAAAGCAACCGGGCATAAGAAAATGGCAGGACTCTACCTCTCTTTCTGTGTGAGGAAAAGAAGACTGGATGCAGTCATGCTGCTGAAGGGCAGTTAAGCCATGGCCACTGAGGGTCAAGGGGGCATCTGTCTGGCAGCTGCTGGCACAGGGAAAGTCTTCAGGGTGTTGCAGCTGAGATTTTACCTCTCATCCTCATCTTGCATATAGATCTTGAGCAACAAAATTCAGCACTGATGCACAACTGAGAATCTGCTCTAAACCAGGACCAATACAGCCCTCCAGACTATAGGTTTCTAAACACTTTAGACAGATATTAGCTGCCAAGAAAAACCCCGTACCGCCGTTTTCCACATCACTGACTGCTCATTTTACCACCACATACTTACCGCTGACACAGGTGTTTTTGTCACTGTGCTGGGAACTGGATCAAGGAATTAATGGGGGTTAAAAGTCACCTTTTTGGGGGCAAGTGGGAGACAACTAGTTCCTTGGTCTGGTACATCTCATGGAAACACAAATACTTGTGCCAGTGGAAGGAACAGAACAGCACAGGGCAGATAGGAGTGGGACTGCTTCTTTTGGCAGCATCTCCAGCTTGAAGTATTCCTGAAATTGTGACCTCAGGCCATTGATAGAGAATGAGAAAAGGCCCTGTCTTTTCCAAGGCCTTGTCCCAGCGATCGGGCCATATCTTGTGTAATAGCGGTCGGATCCAACACTTCTCAAAGTCCCTGGACCTTTGCTATCCTTGCACATTAAATAGTCTTATGTGCTCATTACCACTAACCTTTCTTAAGTACATATTTGACCACTGTTATTTTGTTGAGGTTTTCTAAAATATAATCACACATTTCACTCTTGCTCCATTAATATTTTTTCCAGTCCTCATGTTCCAATCTGAAATTCCTATCTTTTTTGTATATTTAGGCTTTCTGGTGCTGTTCTGCTGCCAAATGTCTTTATCATCTTAGACTGTACGTAGGGTAAAAGCCTGCCCATTTATATGTGCCAGTATTTCAGGCAGTTCTCCTGTGTTATTCCATGTCTCCTCACCAGCACCACAGTCTCTCTTCAGGAAATGGAGAAAGTTGGCTGAAGTGCAAACTTGGTGGCCTGTGTAGGTAAGTTAATCTTCTCTAGTACTTTTTGTTCTGCTTGATCTGAAACAAGTTACGTAGAACAGTTAATTGTGCATTTTCCATGAAAAGCTGTCTAGCACACAGAGAAGAGGATATTGTGTAATGTCATGACAAAAACCATCGTAGCAATCTATGGCTTTAGATGTGTATGTGATGTCAGAGAATGATTGAGTAAATCTTCAAAGACAAGAATGATACGATTTGTTAAGAAGCTGCACCTAGATTTTTTTCAACTAAATAATTAAGGTAGTTTAGGATTTGTTTGTAGAGTGACTTCCATGAAAGAAACAGCAAGAATACTCATTTAATTGTGGAACACACACACAGACCGGGATTTTCTACTGTCAACCCAAAACCTTCCTAGAATGGAAGTTGAAATAAAACTTATTAAGTTCTAAGTAAAGCTCACTAAAAATGTGTTGAAAGAAGTCCTTTCTGAGAAAAGAAGTTTCCTCAACAGCACTGAAGCATTTTGTAATAAAAAAAAAATCTTTGCCTATTTCTGGGCAAGAAAAACTGGATTGTTTCAAAAATGTCAGTAATTATAACAGCTTGGAATGGATGGCCATGTTCTGTTCTATGAAACTGGAAGCATGGGAATGTTCATTATTGTTGTCTCTTTATTTGTAGTACTAGAAGCTGAAGATTTGCCCACAAAATTTGTAATGTAAGACCACAGAAAATAGGAGTATGATCTACTTGATCGAGTGTAGCCATCTTATTATATTGTATAGCTCTGTACAGCTGAGCTAAATAATAATAAGACCACTCCTCACCCAGTACCAGGAAACATTTCCTCCTTCCTAAAATCAACATCTCTATATAAGATGAATTTAAAAGTGCTTCTGTCTTTAAAGCTTACCTAATCAAATACAGCAGACTGCAGATACTGAAAATCAGGTAAAGCTGCCCCACCCTCCTTCACTGGACAAGGGGAACGAGCAAGCAGAGGCAATGACAATGTTAGTAACTCAGAAACCGTCACGGCCATTCTCTGGTCTGAGGACACTGGCACATAGTTCTGCTTGCAAACCTGCTGCCCCCCAAAACGTGCCCACACACTGAAGCAGCGTGGCAGGTGGCTCAAGATGTGTCCCACGGTTCTTGGTGCTTCCTGCTGGAAAACAGTCCCCAAGGGAATGGGTACAAGTATCACAGGCCCATTCATACCCCTTCCCCTGAGAACTGGGAAGGGTCTCCTCTGTGCTAGCTCCCCAGCTGTGACTGGGACCTGGTTTTAAGTGCCTAGCTGGCCCCAGCCAGTGTGCCAGGGACTGCTCTAGCTACTAAACCTTGCAGTCATTATCCAATGCCTGTGAACATTCCCAGCTTGATTCATAGATAATATAGAAGTTAGCCAAAGAGTCATGTTGACGAGCATGATAGTGATGTCAGTGCATCAGCAGTCTAGCACTTATCTTTAATTGTAGAGGTTAATGTATAATTACGAAGGATTTATTGCAGTGAGTTATTATGGAAATGTAAATAGATGGAAGAGCCTTTGTGCTCCAGTTAAGAGCCATGTGTTTAACAGGGGGCATTTTGTACTTGCATCCATCTCTGGCCTCAAAGGCCTCTGTGTTAGAGAGCTCTTGATATGCTCCACCATTTTCATCTACAGATGTGCTTCAATTTTTGTTGGCCTTTGTCTCCAATTGCTCCCTGCTGTATATACCATGCTCAAAAGGGAGAAACATGAATTGACTGAATTTGTGACTGTTTGGAACCACAAAATTATCTAGACTAAAAGGGATCACTGGAGATTATCCAGCCTGGACCCCTCCGGTGGATGGCTATGAACACCTAATAGGCTCCAGCTCGGAATGTTTGACTGACTCTGTAGGACAATCGGAATGTTTGACTGACTCTGTAGGACGATCAGGATCATAATGTATATTTACAGTTGGGTGTCCAAAGTACAAAACGTGAATGCCACCCTTAGGGAATATTAACTTTGAGAAAACACCTTACATTTCTGAAAGGTTTCCACATCTCATATTTTCAAATTCTGAAATCTATTTCCTATTTTATCAGATTCTATCAGGGAGGAAAATACTCCATGCTGATTAAAAGGGAAAGAAAATATTCTCATTTTGCTTTGCAAGAGTTTTTCTTAACAAAAATAAGTGGTAAGGAAATATCTAGTTCTCTTCCTTGAAATGATAATTTATAAATCTTTCCTAAGCCTTTTTTACACTCCTTTATTGTCTTATTCTCTTAAAAGAATGCCACAGTGTGAAAAGCGTTAGCTTTATGTTGGGACTTTGCTTTTTGTACTACAAGTCATACAAGAAATTATTCCACTCAGAAATAAGGCCACAGCAACTGCATTGCCTTTGTAAAACAAAGTGTAAACTTCAGTCTTTCTGCGGCAGATTTAAGCCGCTGCCTTTACAGTGTCGTAACAGAATTTTTGGGGTGTTTAAATGCATTTCTTTCCTATTCTTTTAAATGGTTGGATTTCTTTTCTGGCCAACTCTACTGACATTTTATCAGTGCTGATGGAGCTGTTTGGAGCTGGGCGACGGAACTGTCACCATATCAATCTCACCATTAAGCTGTCAGTTCCACAGCAGCATTTGGAAATGGATCAGACACTTCCACTGACATTGTAACCACAACGTGTGAAAGACACTTCTATTCCTTTGGATGTGCAGGAGACACTTTCATTTACAGAAAGGACCCACTGATACTCTTGTTGTTCTCCACACAAGGATTAGTCAGAGCCTTCGGGGAAATCAGGGGAAGCTGGTGTCAGTACAAACTCTACCTCCATCAGGTTTCAGCTGTCCCAACTGTCCAGCGTAATCGCCCATCACGGTTAAACTCCCACTGTGGACACATAAACTGAACACTTTCACTGACATTATGCTGTTTCGTTGATGTTGTATCCCCACCCATTGTCAACACAATTTTATAAAGACAGTGTCAAAGTGAAAGTTACTTTCCTATGATTTATAAATAGAGTTTATGATAACTATCCCATTTCTTATATATATGTATATTTCTTATTGTACCAAGAGTATAATATTGAAAGCACTCTGCGTCCCCTTCATACCGAATGAAGCACTGTCTTTATGCATTCTGTCCATTTGCTTCTGCATCAACACCTATTCCTACACCTTTTTTTTTTTTTTCCTTTCTTTTACTTTACTTTATGCATTTATAAATCTTCTTTGATGAGGGTCAGGATCCGCTACCAGCACATGGATTATCTTTTATATTCTGGGCCTGGCTGTACCTGGGACAACAGAATTCTGACCTATGTCAAGATATGGTCATAGTAAAATCTAAATAGGAAATAATCAAGGATACTGCTGCTAGAACAAGAAGTCTCCAAATTCTTGGCACAAATTTGATCATTATAATTGGATATTAAGACCTGATAACAATGTCAGTGTGCACTTACATGAGCTGCTTACATGTGGAGCTACTGTTACAAGAGGAAGGCATTAACACAGTAAGTAGGCTATACAAATAGTAGAACCACAAAGGAAAATTTGAGGTCAGCAGCTCCTACGATTATGAGCTCACATAAGTATATGGAGACAGAAGTGCAATATTAAACACTGCTTTAAATTCTGATTAAAGGCACACTGCACTGGTCAGGGATAGTTTTATAACAAGAACATAAATTTGAATTAAATCTTGTTATCTTCAGAAGATTTTCTTAAAACAGGTGAAAATGATTATTTAACTCTTTTTTTCTGCACATATATATATTACAAATATATGTGTATGTGTACATGTGTATATCTGTATATTTCTGTATACGTAGAGTTTATATTTTTACATAGATATATAGTGTGTGTGTACACATATACAGTCTTACACAATGCGTATCGACTAGCTTTTGCATATAGTTTCTTTTCAAAATGGATAAAGGTTAAGCATAAACTTGATGTATCCAAAACTGTTTTCCTCTGCCTTTGAAAGCTTTTCTTTTTTTTTTTTCCTTTACTACAGTTATTATTTTTATTAATCTCAGGAAATTAAAGACAGACTGGAAATGCATCGGTCTGCATTTGAATGCACTGGGGGAAAAGAATTGCAGGGAGAGGTTATTTCTGACATGGTGCTTTTAAACTTAAGCTTTAGAAAGTTTGTACTTTAACACTATGAAGAGATTTTACCATTTTGTATTACTTTAAAACAGTATTTTGTAGGAGAGTGAACAGTCTCTCAACCATGGAGATGAGACAAAACCTATGGAGAAAGGAAATTACACCATTAATGGAAATGATGGCTGGGAGCCATACCACCCTGGGCTGTGAGCTCATCCGAACTGAAATGCCAAGCTGAGCTGATTTGGTCAGCGCTTCGATTTGGGATCTGAGAAAACCTCCGAGGTTGCTGGAGGAAGTGGTGGTGGCAATGCTGGAGGTGGTATGCTCTGTTCTTGAGTCATCACTGGGTCAATAACCTGTGTGATGAGAGTGAGCAGGATTTCCTGGAAGAGTTGTGGGCATGATGTGAAATCACAGTCCTGAGTATTGGGAATTATTTAAAGACCACCATGTACTTTGTGTGAAAGGTAGAATTGGTAACCTTGCAGTACTGATCACATTTCAGTATGAGCCTTTCTTACATACTTTCTCAAAATCATTCCAATATTTGCTTTGCCTTGGGGCAGCAGAATAAAACCAATAATGTAATGCCAGGATGCTGGAGTATTGAAAAAAAGTCCAAACCCCACTGAAACAGACTTTCACTCTAAATCCCGTCATTAACTTGAATGAGTTTTGGATCACATCTAGAGTCCTTGATGCAGGACTGCAGTAGGGCTAATCTGTTTTTGAAGGATCTCCTCTCTTTTCATGCATTTACCATTTGGGCAATTCTGCCTTTGCCTTTCAGCTGTAACCACCAGCCGTTACTCATAGATGCTGTCAGGCCCTGTCGTGCTCTCAGAGCAGTTCAACTCCAGATCGTGTTCCTCTCCAAGCCCACTATGGCGTAGTGACACTATGACATTACATTCTCCCCAGAAACAATGACATGAATCTGATTTATAACTGGTGGTAAAACTTTATTATTCAAGTTTAGATGTAACAGACATCTTTGCTGCCTGAAGATTGTTTGCATAAGAAATACACCAAGAACATGTTTGTGAGTAGAAATGAACATGCACTATGAAAACCAAAAAACAAAACAAAACAAAACAAAAAAACCCGAAACAAAACAAACAAAAAACACATCCATGTGTTGTAAGGACAAAACATTAAGAGCCAACATTCTAGAGTCAAATCAGGGCTACAAGTTTAATGATGGTTTTTAGCAACATGAAGTCATTCTTTATGAAGTACTTTTTTTTTTTTTCCTTTTCCTGCTGGTGAATTTTCTAGAAGCTAAATTTACAATGGCATTTTGAGATGTTTCCTTTTCTCCTGTTCTCCTTCTACATAGAGCTCAGAGGCCAAAACGATAGGAATGGAAAACTGTGGTTGCTGTTACAGTGTTTATTCTAAGAATTTTACTTTACTACATGTACTCAAAAACCAAATGAAACTGGTATTTATCTGGCTGGCAGTCATTAAATTTATATTCTTTATCCTCTAAAAAGAGGCAAATTGGGGTATATGTGATTAGTATATAGGTAGCATCTCATCAACTGTCAGCTTTCCAGAGCTGGCTGAATGAAATGAAATTGTGAGGAAGAGGGCAGGGAGGAATCCTGTTCTGGGGTGAGAAAATTATGCAAGTAATTCTATTTGGCCGATCTTAACTTTACACAAAAGTTTAGAAGGGATTTCTCACTTATCTATCACATTTGGGATACGTTGACAAATTGCTCGCTTTTCTTTGCCAAGCATAACTGTCTCCACAGAAGCAGAAGGAAATATATCTACCCCTCTGGCTGAACAGACATGAACTTCTAATCTCTTTGGCTTTTCCTGACCGGTATTAGGAATTAGCATGTTAAGCTAGCCAAGAAAAATCAATACAGGAGCAAGAATGGGAATATATTTAGACACTCTGGGCAAAAAGCAGATGGTAGACAGCATCCTTAGCACATAAAGGAAGTAGTTATGACTATGAAGCAACACTGTCCAGTCCAAAGATGGACTTGAAAGTCCATCCCTGAACTGAGTACTAATCTACAGTTGCCAAACCAGGTCTCCGCATTGCACAACCACCACACTTCAGCACTGCATACAACTAGCATCAGTCGCTTTTGTCCTGCTGCCCCTCTAACTGCAAAAACACTCTCTCACCCACAGTGTGCCTCTACCTGAGATGTCTCTATGTTCTCTCTAAAACTGTCACTATGTGCAACAGTATATTCTTTAGGCAAAACTGAGATACAAGCATTGAGCGTACCTCCCCCTTTCTGGAAGGTCCATGAAACCGTAAGGGGGGAGTTTCATCAGCACAGTGGCAATTAGGTGCAAATCTTCCTTCGGAAAGCACTCTGAGTTTAGCACCTGAACGCCAACTGTGCTCTGGAAAATCTTCGTCTCCTGCTGCATTAACGTAGGGGGTAGCAGCCACGAAGTGACAGCTTAAAGACAGTCTGGTTTGCAGAAGATGGTGCATGACAGAGTTAACAGAAATACTGTTCCTGTTCTGCAGTCTGGTTAATGACAGGCACCACAGATCCTCTGGTTTTGAACCATGTACTTATTTTGTGGTCCAATTTGAGATACATTTGAAGATCTCAAACTACCATTCTTTAGTAAGAGAAGTACACCACCTTGAAGACGCTAGCAAATTGAGAGCAAAGAATCAATCTTTGAAAGTTCATTTTTTAGTGCTGTAAGCTGATCGAAATGCAGTGGGTGCGGTAATTACTTGTGTGTGCTAACACTGGTTTCCATCTGAGAGTTATTAAATAAGATTATTCTTTTTCAGTGTCAGGATTTATTTTTCTTTTGATTAATATCCATTGTGAGGGAGTCTGGAAGAGGGATGGAGTCACCTCTCATTTGTTAAAAACAAAACTGTGCTCCCCCCATGCCAATCAAAGAGAACAGGGTATGGCAAAATCCCATTTCTTACAAAGCAGAAATCTTAGAACATCTCAATATGTCATGGCAAGAACAATGAACTTTTTTTTTTTTAATTTTATTTGCACCATCTAGGTGTGCAACATTAATATTCAAAAATCTGTCTTGTTCTTTGCACTCATAAGATTTCATTTCTCCTCATCCCCAAACCCTGATATATGTGTATTTCCTGTTATTGGCCTCTGCTTCTGAGTTTAGCAAGAGGTGTTACGAAGTACAGGGTGGTGCTCAAGTCTTAAAATGCGCATGTCCCCCCCTAAAATATTTTGCCATGAAGATGCAGCTTCCATCAATGAAGAAGCCACAGGAACTGGTAGGTCTTAGAAGAAGTAAGTCAAACCAGTAACTACTGATAACCGGCAGGCAGCTACCTCTGAAGACAATAAAAATCACTGCTTAGTGAGTCTAATATGTTTCTTGGAAAAGCTGAAAAGGACACACACTGGACCCCGACGTAACAAAACGAGGGCAATCTATTTCAGTCCCCACAGAAAAAAAGAAACAAAAAAATACCCACAAAAATAAATCCACAAAAACCAAGTCAGAACTTATTATTGGAGAACAATAGTAAAAACATAACCAGACTTTGTCTGGCACTGGTATCAAGCAGGAGGTTCATCTAAAAAACAGAAGAAGAAGAATGTGGCCCGATATCCTTTGCTAACCTAGAACACTATTGAAGGGTTATAGAACTCAACCGTGAACAGACTGAGTGGGATTTTCCATATGCTGCTCACCAGTATAGAAGCAATGGGTGGAGCAGGAAGGAATACAAGCCTAATGCTGAACAATAGTCTGTCTGTGCCTAACAAATCAGAGAAACTGTGCAATAACGTTTCATCGGTGTGAAAATCTAACACCTAAAATACTGCCAAGGTCAGCAAGACCTTTGGTGATCAGCTGTGTAAGTGCTTCTCATGCATGGTGATGTTCATTGCCGGCTGCTTTAGGCACATTATTTCTCAAAAGACTATCAAAGTGCTGAACATTTAGGCCAGTTCCTCCCTGGTTTTCCTTTTGCCAACCCCTATAAGCCATTTCCTATCACCTCTCCTTTTATCTTCCACCTCCCTGTCTATCTGGTTAAGTATCTTATAAGTGCACCAAATTCTAGAAGGGAGAGTGGTGAGATTCAGGTAAGTTAAATACAAGAACTCTTTTTTTTATGATGCTTTAGTTTCAATTACATGAAAATCTGAGAAAGGCGGTATGTAAGTGAGATCAGAATAGGACCCTTTACATATAATCTCAAGTGAGGACTTAGTCCAGAGATATTTTTATAGAACATTTTAAAAAATAAAATGCATGAATGGAGAAATAAGAGACAACATAATATCAGAAAGACATTTTAAACTTCATTCGCTGCAACATTCATGAACCAGTTGAGCTACACCTGCCATCCAACCATAAGGAACTAAGACCCTGCACTGCGAAAAAGAAACAAACCCAAACAAAACAAAAAAGCAACTGCATAATATTGTAAAAATGGAGTGCAATGCTACTACAGAATGCAATAAAACATCAGTGCTGCATCGTCAAACAGCACTTATCAAAATAATTTCTGAAATGTTTCTTCTGAAACACAGACAAAGCAATAAAAAGAGGATATATGTTTATCATTTTAAGCATAACAATGTGAGTTAAGAGCTTAAGAATACAAAAGTACTTGGAATGAATAGTGCTACCCTTTTTTTCCTAAGTAGGCATAAAAATATTTTCATTTCCTTCTTGTTTTTCCATACCATTAATATCAACAAATTTCATTCATTTCATGTTATCGTTTACAACTTTAATGCACACACACAGAAAAAAAGATACCTACTGCAATAGAAATAGTTGCTTCATTACCTTGTTTGCTACATTTGCAAATGTAAACAGCGAGGCAGAGCCAGAACTGACTCTAATGCATGATGGAATATCTTTGTTGCATACGTACACTGTAGAAAATAATTATTCAATATGTCAGGCACCATTATTTGAAATGTAATACATTAATATTTACTAGAAAAATAAGGTTTTTTCTATTTGTTCTCCCAACTTCTTTAATGAAATAAGTTAATCTGACAGTGCATCCAGTAGCTTGTAATATCTTCTACATCCCTGTGGCAAAATAATAAACTACTGGTTGGGACACTATAATGAAAATGATTAAAGTCAGTTCTTGTACACCCTTGTAGCAAGCATGGAGGCTCGTCTAACAGCACCTTTAACCAATTATTTAATATTTAGTTATTTAGCCCTATTTCCCTGAGCAGTTATGCTGAGGAGCTTTCCCTTCATGGATAGTTTTTACAAAGCTTTAAGTATTAAAAAGTACTACGAAGACATTTAATGCTACTTAGCAAAAGCTGGTATAAGTCTACTGAAGGGATTGACTGGTATGTATAGCAATGTTAAGCCTGTGGAGAAGTAACCTTACACTTTAAGGTTTAGAAATGCAATATATTAAAAATATGTTAAAATAAAATACAGCAGGTTACCTTGTTCTATGCAAATTAAACCCGGAGTGTGGCTTCTGTATTAGAGACTTCACTTGCACAAAATGGTTTTGCTAGACTAAAGTGTGCCAGAAAGAATGTAGTGATAAAATGGTAGCTAAAAATCAGCTGAGTCTGAGAAACATCTAGATGAAATTGCTGCCAAAGCTTTGAGGACAAAGTGATCCTAAGGCATGTTGTAGGGCAGAAACTAGCCCAAATTAAAGAAATGACCTTTTAACATTTGTGTATTTAACAAGTCTAGTTCTTATATACAATGTGCATATGTTCACTATACCCCTGCAGCAGTATATACATATACACATCTTTGCACTCTTGCCAGTTATGTCTCTTACACAATAGCAAAGGTATTAATTGTCCGGTAAAATTTTCTCAAGGTTATTCGCCATGATTCACTGCATTCTGGCTAGCTTTGGTGGGCAGCGTCCCACCTAATTATCTTCTTCCCCTTCTGGCCACCATCCAACTGTTTGCTTTTTCCTTGGTAACCCACTCATTTAAAAGGAAAAAAAAAAAAAAAAAAAAGGAAAAAATCAAGAAGAAAAAAAAAAGAACAAGGGATTTAATATTGGATAAGGCATGCTCTCTATATGAAGTGCTTTATAGGTCTTCACAAGACATTACAAGCTATTGAATTCCCATCAAGGAAACCTATTTCTGTTTAATTGTGCTAAGTGCTAAGGTTTACTCTTTAGGTTTTCCATTCTTTTCAGCTTGTGCATTGTTCCTGTGTAGGCCCCTCTGGATGTGAGTTGTGAAGTCATACTTGTCCGTGCAAAGATGCTGGCATATGCTGCACTGGAAAGGTCCACTGTCACCATGGCAACTCATATGCAAAGCATACATCACTTCATCCAGAAAGACAATGCCACAGTGCACACACTTGGTAGAAAGTTCATCTTGAGTACTTCTATCAACTTTCTCTGTTTTTACTACATTCAAGGGACCTTCATTTTTTACATTTGGTGGTGCCTTATTCTTTTCCTTGGAGGCACCATTTGCAGTTGGCCCAGGTCTGGAATGCTTTATCGCCAAATCTAGAGGAATGTCATTGTCTGATCCGACAGCTGAAAAATGAGGAGGCAGATTAAAGGTGGGATAAGGCACATAGTTTTGGCAAGGATTTGGTAGGCCAGGCACATGACTCAAGTAGTGTGGATTCCCAGGAACAGACAGCTTATATTTACTCCAGAATCTCAGCCAGTCAGCTTCACTCTGAAAGTCATTGTGTACAAACGGAAGTCCAAAAAGTGGGTACTGGTATTTTTCAATAGGGCTTCCAGGTGGTGAATAGTTTGGATGTTTCGCAGGTCTCATGTATTTCTCTATCGGGCTGCCTCTCTCTGAGCTTCCTTTCCCTTCTGATATCGATGAACTGTTTCCTGGGTCTCCAGTACTTTCCTGAGGACTTTTTATCTGAATGTGCAAAGGTTGCATCCTTTTGTGAATATCCAGAGTTTGGCTGACCAATATTGGCTGCTGAGCAGAATGGCTTTTAGTCAATGAACCTGGGGCCTCATATTTACTGAGGCTGGGAAGCTGAATTTCTCTCTGATGACCTTCAGGTAAATGATCCTCTGACCTCCTCTCTAAGGGGCTTCCATTGACTTGTTCCTCGCTGCTACCCCTCTGCTGTTTGTTTAGCTGCTCAGCCTGAAGTGCCTCCGGGTTAAGGCGCTTTCTTGTTCGTCTCCTAATGATCTGCTCACCATTGTTCTGCTTAATGATGTTTAAAGGTCTGGGAGTCTGCATCAACACACACATAATGAACAAAAGGAAAAAAAGAAAGACACATTAAACAAATCTGTGAGACCATACTCTTTTCTTTCATGAAGAGCTATATTATAAGAGTTTTACGGGAACGACTAAATTTCAACCCAAATGTTGGTTCCTGGCCCCGCATGCTAAAAGTAAACTATGAATTGGTTTGTTTTATCAAACTAAGTCAACTGTCTTAGACATACTATACCTGTTTACTTAAAAAGGCATGACGTTTCCAAGCTGTCAAAGCATTTACTGTCCCCTACTCCTGAAAAATTCTGGGGCAGCCGTGCTGAACGAGGGTGCTGAGAGCTGGGGATGAGGTGGGAGATGCATGGCCCTACGCACTAGCATTATGCTTTTTCATCACGTCACCAGAGCTGGTATCGGGCAGAGGTTTGCACAGATCACACTATGACAAGAATTGGGTAACGCTTACCTTGATACCTACTACCCTTTAGATACTGACAGAAAATACAAGTAAATACATGGTTTGCTGACCACCACTGGTGTCACCTAGCAGAAAAGCTGCAGGTCTGCTGTGGTGGTTAGTGGGATGATGGTGACTGGAAAGGGACTGAGAAAGTTGGAGAAGAAAGTCCAGGAAAACTTTTCTTATGCACCAAAAGCTCTACCTGGGACTTTGACATGAACTCCCCCTCCTTTACCCCTACTGTTTTTCTTTCTAAATGTTACTGATGTTGTGCTAATAAGTAATGAGGGAGAGAGGGTTTCCCCTGAAGGTAGAAAAAACGTAAAGAAAAAAGGATGAAGGAAGAGGCAGAGGCAAGAACCAAATGAGGACTTCTGTTTCCGTTTGCTACTTCTTCACAACAGCTCAGGGTAGGTGGCCTGTTTAGATGAGAACTGAAAATACTTTTGCATGAAGAAAAAAAAAAGAACTATGAGGAAGGACAGCAGCCAGGCCTCTTTGAAAGGCCGCTCAACAGGAAGGCCAAGGCATGTGAATGAAAGATGGTGCTGTAACATCGGTATGTGTTGTTCTACTGGGCAGATGTTAAAACAACAAAAACTACCTAAAAGTCATTCAGGCTGGCATGATGGCAGCTGCCATTTGTGTCATCCAAACGCACACATAATCCCGTTTTGGTTGGAGGCCAGAAAAGTGCCCCACACAGTATTTCGGTTACATGCCTATTTGGAAATTTTCTTTTTAACATTGTTTTTAAGTGCAGATTAAATTTTGGCCTACAGTCAATATCCAAAACAATTTGTACCTTGATGTAACATAATTTATATATATTCATAACTTTGAATTAACATAAAAATATCCAGAGCTGGAAGAGCACTCTATTATTTGCTGAGATCTAGTTTCTCTCTTGACTTGCCATCTTCCTCTCCTCTTTCACCTATTTATTTCCCTGAGGTTGGCTCTTTCTGAATAGTTAACTACAGTTAACTACATTTTAGTTAGCAGTGCAGTTACTTGGTAAGATTTTACTTTCTATTAAAACTCTATATCAGAAGAAATATGCACTTTGATTTAGATTTTTAATAAGCAAAATTTAAGCTTAGCAGAAAAACAGCACCTTGAACCAACCTCCTCAAACAAATGAAAGCTGAGACAAAGTAATTTTTACATAAAATTAGAATATTTTAATGCAAATTCTACGCAAATAAAGTTCATACTTTGCAGAATCAATAGCCAATTAATACGCCTAAGCATATACTCTTTATTACCACCTCAGTGTAATTTCCTCACCTTTTTATGACAATTGTAACACTATCATACTGACACGCTGTGAGATCTTAAAATGTTGTTGACATTGCTCTTATTAAACTTTTATTTATAAACTACAAGTATTTTCATGTGCCTTCCAGATAATCTTTCAATAGTTTGGAAAGACTTTTAGTCTTACTCTTCATGCTACAGGTATGAAGTCTGATCCTGGAAGGAGTTAAAAGAAACATCTTCATTCTTGTGATTAAGGATCCCCACACACTTGTTGGTAGCTCATGCTCTTCTAAGTCACGTGCTATATAAGAGGTAAAGGCTGTAGGTCCAACTTAAAATTCTTTGGCGTGCAAATGACTGTACTCATCTGACTAGCCATTAGCTGATTGAAAGAGACTACTCAGTGGAGTAAAGTTACTCACATGTTTCTTACTCATAGTAGCAAGGTGCATATAGAAAATGTTCTATATTTGGTTGCAACTGAGGCAGACATAAAAGTTCAAGCTTTCTTCTTGATTTTCAACGGGGCACTACATTTAGAAAATAGTGGAAACATTACCAGAGTTTTACTTTTAAAACAACCCATGTCAGATCCTTAATTATATGTTATACATAATATATTGAGTGTGATCACAAAGAATTTTTTGCCATCTGTATATGAACTCGTAATCTCTCTATCCCAAATACATAATTTTAAAATAAATTTATAAAATTCAATAAATAATTCAGTAACTTCTTATGATTACATTTCCTAGATACCATGGGAAATTGGGGTGATCTCTCCACTAGAAGATCACCTATGTCTGCTCCTAGAATAATATGCCGTAACTCCTCACTGAACTAGTCCAAGGATATGGCCAAGGAATCACTATGGAATCAAATCTAGTTTTCCATGACCAAGTTTGAGCTCTTAAATATGAGAAACAGCACTACAATACAAATGGTCAAATTAATGATTCTTGGGAGACAAGGGATATACCTTTCTCTGTCAGTGAATGTAAATATTGTATATATATTTGCAATGAACATGAAACATTTTTTTCTTTAAAACTATTTTAATAATTGACCGTTGGAATATTATTACACATTTCTTAACATAGTTGTCTGCATTAGAGGAGAGAAATGTGAAACACCTGGCAATTTACATGTAAATGACTGCTAGATAGATTGAATATTTTTGAAAATATGTTGAAAAATTATTCAAGGGTATCATAGAAATGGAAATGTGACTTATAGCAGAATTCACTACCATGCTCACATTTGTCAGTCACTACTACCTAGTAGTACCTGACAGACCATAGATTTTTCTTCTTAAACACAAGTAAAAAAGAGACCTTAGAGATAAGAGTGTTATTCATGTTCTTGAGGTAATGAGGACAGTAGTTCTAGATAGTGATAATACAATCAAAAGGCAGCTATGAAATGTGCACACCTACTATAGGTGAGTTTTACTGAGCTGTGCAGCATAATTCTAGTTTAACGGGGTGGCCCACTGAAGAGAACAGTTCTGTCTCCTTGAATTTTTACAGTTTCAGACCTTTACCTAATAACTGCATCATCCTGGACACCTTAATTCAAAAACATACTTGACAATTACTTACTCTCATTTTTCATGAAGAACAGACAAGGCAATCAGATAAAAGAGACTTTCACCTTTTTGGTGTCAGTCTAAAGAACATCTTTTTGCATGGGACTGTCTCAAAAGGTGTCCCAAAGGAGAGATTTGTTTGACTATTTTAGACTCCAGCTTACAATGGAGTTGCTATCGTACCACAGCGGAGTGGAGGCTTAATTAAAAATTCTTTGCATTTGTTTGGTCAAAGTTCAGATGAAGATATTAATGTCAAATGTCCACTGAATGACAGCTCATTGCCATGTTTGAACAGTGGAGCTAAAAGACACTGTCAGCTTCTTGCTTTCTATATGCATAAAATAAAGGCTGACTTTGCATTGCTAATTATTATTGTTGGAAGCGCACTTATTTGTTTCTACTGGTTCCTAAGAATTATCTGTGCTATGTGTTTGAACTCAAAATTGATTCTTGTAGCTTTTATCTATTCAATAAGTTACACTAATAATCACAATAATGACCTACACTATAGAAAGTTTAGAAAAATATATTAAGAAAGGGAAAATGGAGGCTGTGAATGGAAGTCATAACATCCAATTAATGTTAAAACACCAACTGTCCTCCTTAAAATCTTTGTGGATGCTCACCACCGATCAATTTCCCTAAATTAGATATTATATCTAGAACTATGAGAGATCTCCAGGAAGATGATACTTTCAGCAAGACCCAGCCAAGATGCTGGCCAGAGATCATGCATTAGCCCATCTTCTCCCTCTCAGATGCTATCTGACTGGCTGGGTTGTTCTGAAGCTTAAATTGTTACTGACCTCAGAATGACAGCACATGGCAAATGGAGATAACCTTTGAGGTTGGTGATGCTCTTGCTGCTTTAGAAAATTGTAACCTTTTTTATTAAGTGGGCTGAACAGGATCTCAGGTAAACAGGGTTGTTACATGGCCTGTACACAAGACCAAGGGTGAAATTCACAGAAGCTACTAATTGATTTAGAAACTTATGGCTCGAATTTAAAGAAAAATAGGCATAGGCACTTGGGAATCTTAATGCATTTGAAATAGAATGGCTTTTTTTTTTTTTTAAATGGGATTTCTGAAAAGTTTTCAAAAATATGTACTTTCAGTCACAACACAGATTTCTGATTTGGGCTCTAAGCCTAAATTGTTATGCTGCCTTGGCAAACACTGCCTCAGTTTCTATTCCTGAAAAATAGTAATACTTTTTAACTTCACAGGCATGTTGTAAAAATTAATTAGAGTCAAATCTTGGTCACCTGACTCTCCCATGTGCTTCTATTAAAGATAGCAGGGATAATATTTAACTAGTGGGTCTTAACCTAAAAGATTCTGAGCACTTAGGCATTGATCCAAGGAAACACTTAAGCACGGCTTTCCTGGACCTGGACCAGAGCATTCAACATCTTTCAGGATCAAGCCAAGTGTCAATAAGATGAAAAGCAATATAGACAGTCCATGATTATTACTTATTCCCTGTCTGATCCTGAGTGATGGTGAATCTTCTCCTCACCAAGTGGTGAGTGCCATCAAGTGAGTAGCTTCCTTGTTGAGTTATTTCAGAATCCTCCAACAGAGTGTAAGAACTGTAGAAAAAAGAACAAAAAAACCCACCTGCCCATACCTCCAGCAAATTTACTGTCAGGAATAAAGGGAGGAAGAGAAGTGAAAGAAAACAAAAAAACATAGCAAGGGGTATTTTTTATATAGATGCAATGTCTAACTTTGAGAATTTTTTTTTTTATTATTATGAACATGAGGGCTCTTGAATTTAGAGAGCTTTCATCACAACATACTGTATGCCTTTAAATGGAATTCCCAGAAAAGAAATAATTTTCCTCTTATTTTGTATCAAAATAATTAAATGCATCACTGGTGATCTCAAACACGTCTACCCACAGCATCCCAGCCTGTTTCATAATGAATCACATCTGATCCCAAAGTGACCATACTGCAAAACCCTGTTAGGAAATTAACTGCAGGCCAGGGAGTGGTACTAATCACACAACCAGACAAGACCACAGCTGCCCAGCTTAGCTGTATAACCCCCTTTTTTTTCTGAACAAACCAGTAAGTTCTTCCTACCGAGTGAAGCTTCTGGTAGAGGCCACACGCATTGCATACATATCCACCATTTGCATTCTTTCGCCAGAGAGAGGTCTTTGTGGTCAGGCAATTGGCACAAAAAACACCCGAGCCTCTACGTCTCTGAAATAGGGAAGAAAAAGAAGAAAAAAAAAAAACACACAGAAAAAAACCAGGTCAGAGGTGAGTCACATGAGCTGCGGAGTTAGGACAAATCAACACAGGAGTTTTGTCTCTAGACTGGCAACAATGACAGTATAAAACCACACTGCCCATAATGAGGTCAGGTTCAATTGTGCTTAATAGGCACCACTGATTTTCATTATAATTAACCCTAGAGTGATGGATGAGGTGTGTGAAACACCAAAGCCTTTTCAGAATAACAGCTTTAACTTTTTGAACTTCAGGTTTTGTGCATTTAATGATGGTTTCTAAACAGCAGATTCTGAAAAACCCCTCTGGAAGCTGACAGAGAACGTTCTGTAAACTTCTCCTGGGTTGTTCATTGCATTTCACAACAGATTATTTCTTTTTAGTTCGCTCGGTTTTAAAGTGTGATTTGTAACACGAATTCTGAACCACCACCACCACTTTAATTAATTAGTTTGTATCTGTGTCACACTAACTCCTTTAACAGAGATTATACTTCATTAATTGAATACATGATATTTACTTGCAGTCTTTCCCACTTCTGAAATTAGTATAGGCTACTATATATACACCAATAAGAATGAGGAGTAACCTCTGACAAACAAACAAAAATACAGTATTCTTAATGAGACCTCTTTTGAACTTCACCCAAAACCCCAGAAAACACTGTCTCATCGATGCATAGATTTATTTATTTTATTTTAGTCAGGCAAAGAAAGGCACAGTACAACTTTCCTAAACACAAATTGATTTTTAACCACTGAGCTGTACATTCACCAGCTTTCATAATGATCCAGGAATATTTAAAAGTGGACACGTTTATGAGTATTGCTCGTTAAATTCTTTCTATGGAGTAATGATTTCATTAAACTCATTTTAACAAAAGTCAGGCTGTGTTTGTGGGCACAAATACTAATAAGAAGGAAATGGAAATCTTTTGCTGAAAAGAAAATCTGAATTTCAACTCTGTTCTCTTTTAGCAAAGGAAAAAAAATCAATAAGAAGCCTTCAGCGTCTAAGATAAGAATGGGTGAGTACAGGGAAAAACAGCCTGGGTGAAAACTAATTTTATTACAAATTAAAAATTACTAACACTATAAGTCAAAATTTCAGAGTTTCATAAAATTTAAGTAATTTATTTAACTTTAGTCCATACTGTAGAAGACTGCTGTTCATGCCAAAAAAATACAATGGTTATAATTGTACTCTGATACATTTCAAATGGAAAGCTTTCTGCAGACATAATTTTGGCTTCAAGACTGGAACACTTTCTTGGCATTGAAAGGGCATTTGATTCATCGGGTGTTTCACAATGTATCACTAAAAAGACCTGGTGAGCAGCCAGTTCCCTATAGGGTAATTTTTCCATCCAGATGCAAGTGCTATCAGAGGCCCTCGTCAGCTAAACTAATTATGATCTTGCATTTGCTGATGCCTGCTCACTCTAACGTTCGACATCCTCCATTAATCATCAATACAAGGAAAATGAATGAAACGTAAAGAAACGAGGGCTGGTAAGCTGCACAGCCATAAAAATCTGAAATGAGTGCAATAATTTAACAAGATTGGGGAAATGTTTTTAGTGAGCACAAAGTCAGGCTAACAATTGCCCTTTTAAACCAAGAACACAATTTCATTAGTACAGCAGGTTGTGCTACGTTAAGGTGATACAATAAAATGGAGATTGTCGTCAAGATAATCTCTTTCTCACCCCCTTAAATCATCCCCTACTTTGTCTCTTAAATCCGAAGCAGTAATATACTACATTTTTCTCAATTTGACTAGGGGGAGAACTAAATGGTAGTCGATGTCCTATGGCAAACACCTAACTAGTTGCGTATATGAGATGCAACTCACTGTGGAGGCATGCTCACCTACAAGTAAATCAAAGCTCCCAATTCTTTTTGTGGTAGCATATCCTTGCACAACTTCACTTGGCTGCTGAAATATTTTCCTTAAGAGTACAATAAAGCTTCACTAAACTAACCCAAATTTGGTCCACTTCAAGGGCAAGAAGTTTCCAAGTGGAAATGACTGTGTATGGCCAGGATTCAGATACAACTGCAGAACTGTTCATTTCCATTCCCACTTTTTGTCTGCTGGCCTATGGCTTCCTGGTGTGGTGTATTAACAAAGTGGAGTCTTAACCTGAGTCAGTCTTTCCACCCTTTCATTTCTTGTTGTGTTCCTTGAGTTTGGGAAATACTCTCTACAAAGTCATGGAAGCCACTTAAAATATACAGGGACTGGCCTGCGTTTGTACATACCTGAATGGTGACAGAATAACACTGACATTTTCACTGAATACTATGAAGCCAGTATATCTTTAAAACATTGACAAAAGTAACTGATTTTTTCTTTCTTTTTTTAAAGAAAGCTCTTACTCAAACTGGACATTAGTTGCAATGAAATAATACAATGACTACAGCTGACAACAATCTGCAAAATACCTGGTAGTAGCTATATGTATCAAAAAAACTATACTTGTGCTTATTTAGTGCTTACAAACTATTTATCTGTTTAAAATTTCAAAGCAGTCCAGCTAAACATCCTCCCCTAAATTTAACATAAAATGTGTAAATTCATCTTGCATGCTGTTCTAAGTGTTACATTTTATCTTTCTTTACCTTCTCTTATTTCTGTATTATTTAAGGACCTTACAGAATAATCACCAATAATCATTCCCCTACCTCAGTGTTCCAACATAGCTTACACATACTAATGAATTAAACCACATCTGAAAAAACTTTGTTGAGCTTTTTAGTTATGAAACAGCTTTTCATAGTGGAGGACACACAGCTTTAGAAGCGATTTCCTAGGGTGAAACAGAACTGTGGCAGAATTGGACTAAATATTTTTGACTCCCAGATCACACTAGCCGCACAATGGACCTGCTTGTCAAAACACACAGGAGAAATTTTGGTGATGTCTGCAAGAAAAAATCGAGGCTGTTTTTAAAAGCCTATACGTGTAGTTCCCTTCTCATAAACCAATACAGTTTCATAAAACAAACAAACAAAAAAACCCTACACCTTTTCTTCCCATATGCCAAGTTTTATAAAAGTTATTGGCCAACAGAAATTACCTAAGTTTTTTGTTTGTGCTAAATTTTAATTAGTGATGATACTTCTTCTGCATGAGTCTGTCTGGCTTTGCAGACTCAGCATATGTACTAGTCAATAATAACGGCCAGTATTGCTGGTTTTCCAGGTAGTCTCACAAAGAAACACGCACTTGAGCTCCAATCCAGCAAAATCTGTGCAACAGCTACGGCCCAGAGCCTCTATAAAACCCAGTCATGTGCTCAAGTGCTCTGCTAAGCACCACCCTAGCCAGCATTTTCAAGAAATATGTTATGGAGCCTTTTGTTCTTATTCAAAAGTGAACACATACTTATCATAGCAAAATAATCTCTTTAGATCAGCCCAGAAAAGGTAAGTCAACAGAACTAGTCATGGCAGGGTTTGAGCCACTGATAAAAAGGTTTTAGTCTGTGATCAACGCCACTAGCACTAACTGGAGTTAGCCATGAAAATTTCCTGTACATCCTTGGAAAAATAAGCCAAAAGGGTCTAAATAACTAAAATATGTATCTACTAAGTCAAGTTTTAATCGTCTGGAGCCTTATAACCACTATACTACAATCCCAAATCCTGAAGGGGCCAGTGCAGTGAAGAGCCTGTCTCTATTTCCATTCCAGTTCCTAGGTCTGGGCATTTAATATCACAGTTGTCTCAAATCACATTGGGCTGAAACTTGGCGCATGTTTTTGTCAGCCCAGATGTAATTTTTTCTTTTCTTTTCTTTTTTGGTACTGAAAACTTTATTTAAATCAGTTCAGCTGTTTATAATTTGGAGACTGGCCAAAAGTGAGGGGGTTGGGGGAAAGAGGGGATTTCAAGTTTTTCAGATAACTTTCTAACAAATCTACAGTCATAGTGACTTTGCTCTGGGGAAAAAAAGCATGCACACATTTTAGTATTTTAGTAGTAGCAAAGCAACAAGTGGATTATTATTTTTATGTAGCTAAGTTATGAAAGTTTGTAATTATTCACTGAACATGTACTGTAGATCTCTCTACTAACTGTTTTCCCTCAGTAAGAACCATGCTGAAAGCATGTAATTGCATAACAACCCTTGATATGCAGAGTATTTGCTCACATTTTTTATGGTTTCATATCTTGACCGTTTCGAATCGAACAAGTCTGAAACTTGGTATACACATTGTCAAGCCCGAATGCCTAATTTTTTTTTTTAACTCCTTAAATGATTTTCACTAGTTACCAATATTTCATCGAAACAGGGAAACTATTACTAGCGCTTTCTGCTAAGCAATGAAAGAGCACAGAATACCATAACAACTAATTCACTCAGGCATCTTGACAGGATCAGGCCCTTGTTTTTCAGAAAAACTGCTTTAGATTTAAAAAAGATGACTCTACAATCCACACGATTTCAAACTTTGTAGCCATGTAGAAGCCCCATTACACTCCACTGTTATACAAAAAATATTTAAAAATGTCCTAAACTTTCAGTTATTGTTTCAATGGAACTTCATGTAGCAAAATTGTAAAAGCACAGCCAAAAACACTGCTCAGGAACTGTGGCTTTTTAGCTAGCTAGACTAAGCAACAGTGCCTGACACTCTGCTAGTGCCAAATACATCCTGTTTTCAAAGTTTCTGCCAGAAGATGCTTTTAGAAACTCAAATAGGCTCCACAAGCGTCAGCCAAGCATTTTTCTTACATCACCCTCTTAGTTTTGGACACAACAAAACTTGTCTTTCTGCTGATTACTTTCACTTCCCCATCACAAAACGACGATATGATGAAGCCTGAGTGGATTTTTTGACCATCTCTGCCTTTCCTACTCTGCCAGAAACAGCACGTTGTAATCACAGCCCCAGAACATGAGGTGCAGAGAAATCCTAAATGTTAAAAAGGAACAAGCACATGCCTGACCTATTTCCAACGACAAACTCGGGGACTACAACCATACATGCTTCACTGAAAAGAAAGGCAAAACGCTGGCTCTGGATGCTGTGGCAACATGGGAGGTCCAAAAGAGACCGGTTCAGTATGAGCCAGGTGACCTGCTGTGGAGAGGATCAGTTGTAGGCAGCTGGTCTCATACCTGCACTCACGGTTACATCTGCCTACGTTGCATTTGCACGGCCGTGAGTATTTAGGAGCTTCTTGTTTCACACCTGCTAGGTCCTTCCAAGTACTGTCCTCCTTACAAGAGGAGGTATTCAGTTCTCTGAGTTGGGGGGAAGCTCAGACTAATTGAAGTTTAAAATCTGGGCAGCCAGGCAGCATCTGGATGTTGGAGTAAGCGCTACTTTCTTCTGTTCAGGATGAGAAAAGAATCTTTCGGTCCTCATTGCTTTTGGCTGCAGAGGCACTTAGATTGAATGTGTTTAATCAAAACTGCTTTCTCTCTCAACTATGAAAACAGCCACAACTATGTCCCTGTAAAGTTTCACATTTTAAAATTTTAGTTGCTTTTGCTGTAACTATGTCTAAATTAAAAATAAAGTAATTGGGTTTTCTTCCCTTTATAACTTGGACAGCTTTCAGGAACAGACCAGGCACAGCAAATTTTCAGCCCCAAAGCATGTTGTCAGAAAAAGTGAAACACATAAAGCAGAGTGTTACAGTAGAAGTTGTTTTCAACCTTAACTATGAGTTAACAGATGCATCTTGAAGTCAATTTAATGTGTCAGATCCAAACGCTTCATCTAAGACATTTCCAAGAACAATTACATTAAAGAGTCGTATTTGAAAGACGCATAAGAAAGAAGTTAGGCAAAGGTAGGAAGAAAGTAAAAATGCCAAGAGGAAAGTTAAAATTACACACCTAATTCATATAAAAAGTTTAGTGGAATTTTTAATGCTCTATTGTGACAGCATCTTTTTATGATATACGCTGTATTACAAACTTTTAATGAGAGGAATCAGGGGGTTTTTAGAGAGGGGAAAAAAAAAAACAGGCAGTAAATTAAACATGACTGCTAGCTCAGCCTTTCAGCATTCTACTCCTGATCCCTTAGGGAGAGTAAATATTTTAATGTGCGTGTAAACGGCAATTATTTTTTATCAGCAGCAAAAATGCAGATGAGTAGATTTTGTCCCAACATTTGCAGCATTTCCTTGCATTTTGTAAAGCTACCTTAGAGACAGCGGCACTTCACTACTCAAAAGAAAAACTCAACTCATCCCAAAAAACAGGCAGTGAACTACAATCACTTTGTGTCTTACTAAGCACGAAGGATTTAGTAAGATACTGGTTTATGATGTCATGATTGCTGCCAAAATAAAACATTGGTTGATCAAAATAGATTATTAAGAAAAATATAGCTAGACAAAGAAACCACAAAATCACTTGCTGTTGAATCTCTTTGCCACCACCTCCTTACCTTTATCTTCTCCCCCACACTAGAGTTGACCCAACCTCTGCCACTGGGCTGGAAGGGAACCGGCTCCAGCCACCCACCTTCACCGGAGCCTGAGCTCCACAGGCAGGAATCTGCCACTGTTTTAATCATCCCTCGAGAGCCACATGCAATCATGGCATCACAGAAATAATCACAATATGCTTTACAGTGAATTATTAATTTTCATTCGTTTGAGCATCTGTGAAAATTATGTAGTTTGCCACGTGTCTCCTTGTTAATCCAAACAGGGATGGAAGGTAAATGTCACAGTTTCGCCATCGAGAACGGCAGTGGCACAAATATGAAACAATAATGCTTTTTCCTGCAGGTTAGACTTCCTTGCCATACTTAGTGGTGGTTGGCTTTTAAACACTGTGTGTTAAAAATACATGTGATCTTCTCTGGGCCAAATACATATACACAGAATAAATAAATAAATATATGTACATATTTATGGTATGAGGCATTTGTAATGAACACTGAGAAATATTTTCTGGTGGAACTACATGTTGGTCTTGTTTGAAAACAGTTAAGTATTTACTTAATAGCTCTACACAAAATATTTTTTACAAAGTGGTTTCCTTCAATTGCCATTTACTAGATATATCATATTTTTGAGGTCTTCTCCCTCAATTTGCACAAGCTGATCATCCTTAAATCTCTTCCAGTGCCTTAAACAACTGCCACCACACTATGATATGATCTCGCTTCTGATGTATTTTGCCACTGACTACCAGCAGTACAACACGGACCTCCACGGAGGCAACCCAAAAATTAATTTTGAAAGTTTCATTAACACCAATAGAAAAAAA
>VWZZ01002564.1:157541-171635 GCA_013399095.1 Psophia crepitans | reverse complement strand
AAAGAAAAAAAAAAAAAAAAGCAACCTGGAAACCTGCATTTCCTGCACAAAAATGATGTCATTTTGCAGCAACTGAAACCTATTCAAGAGGAATAGAAATTCTGTCTCCACTAACTCGCCGAGTCAATTACACAGGAAAGTACTGTAATGGGCTGTCCCCCGTCAAGCAGCTCACGTACGCGACTTCCTTCTCAATTACCAACTTGTCTGCATTGCCATCTGTAAAAACGAACGCATACCTTGCGCTGCCAGTTTCTGCTCTTGCACTTCCATTAGTGGAACTGGCTGCAGCTGCTCAAGAAGAAAGCCCTGATTGTCTTTGTTTTCCCCAACGTAGCACCATTTTTCTCCCTTCCTGTACATCGACCCAAGGTAGTGCGTTATCTCTGCCGAGGTGGGCTCACGAGTATTTCAACTACAATCTGCCTAAATTTCTGTCCTGTTTTCTTTTTGCAGTTTATCACCTAACAGAGCAAAAAGCTGCCAGAAGCATCTCTCAGCATCTTCACTAAAATTATTATGTTAGTATTGCAACAGATTTTATCAGTCCTTTTTAGGAACTGCTGTAAAAATCGCTAAGCTTCTGGCTGAACTTCTTCCCACTTTTTTAAATCAGCTTGACAACTTGGGTAATTTTAACAGAGTACTTCTACAAAGCTAACAAAAAAATAAGATTAATAGAAGAAGTCCAATTTAGGAATACTACTATTTCTTACAAAAAAATGGCTGGGTAGATGCATCAGTGTGCATAAGCAGGACAGAGGGAGCCTGGTTTGGTAACTGCGATCCCTGCTCCTAAATAATATAAACCTTTCTCCACTAGCACTTTCCTGAAAAAAGATTCACACAGCAGCTCCGACGCTGAACGGCTGCCTGAAAACTCGGCGCTTGTACACACAGACCGCTGCTCCTTTCCGAACGCCGTGTGCTTCCAAACGAGCTCAGCCGTGGTTAGAGAACAAATCTAAGAAAAAGTCACGACGAGTCTCTTGCATTTTTTTCAAATTAGAAACAAAACATCAACAGTATAAAATGTACAAAATTAGACTAGTCTTATTTGCATCAGTAAGGAGATAGAAGTCGCACCCTCAGAACTAAGCACACTGAAAGAGACATCGAGAAAACTGGAAATGCTTCTGACTCTTTCATTTCTTGGCACAAGGCAAAAATCTCCAAGCCCTGCTGTCTCGAACAGGGAATCTAAATCAATAGTTAGGCTTTGCTATAAACAGACTCGCTTTCTGAGATAAAGAGCCAGTTATGAAGGTGCCTAAACATGGAATTAGGTGCTTAAGTTTCGGCATCAATACCCGAGGATTTATGTTCAAGAAGGCACCCCACATATCCCTTCTTTCATGAAGTAATCTCACTCATTAAATGAACAGACAAAAATGGAGCAAAGATACGTCCATATTTCCTTAAACACCCCTAACTTTGACTTGGTAGAAGAACCAGAGTGCATTTGCAGATCTCAGCTAAGAGTCCATATGTAACTCTACACGTGATAGCAATTGAGGGTCCCAATCCCGCAAGTGCTTTGCTGTAAGTGTGAGCACAAAGCTGCTGGAGTTCTCAGCTTCTGGCATCTGTTCCCACTTCCACAGAAATCAAATGGGTAAAATTAAGTTTTGAGGGAAAAAAAAAGAAAATCACAGACATTTAAAAAACATTCCCTGACCTTATTAAAGTCCACGTGATCTCTATTTATATAGAAAATGGCTCAGAAAGCCAGCAGCTGAGAGGAAGAACTCTCATTTGTAGATTTTGGCTGAGGGTTGCCAAAATCAGCAGGGAAAAGGCTCCTCAGGGGTAAAAATTTCAAAAGCCATTAAGTGTCTTAGAAGCCTCAGTCCCACTGACTTTTGATCACCTACATCCTCCCAAATTTGCACCCAAAATCTGGAAACTACACTGGAATAAAAATTTCTGACTCAAAGTTACAAAATGAGGATCTAAAGTTTTCATAGACATCTTCGGGACTTGCAGAGGAAATGTCAATTAGGTGTCTACTGCTCAGTGAAAAGCAGTGAGGTAACATTTACCTGTTACTTGCACTTTAAAAAATTCCCCCTAGGACCATTAATTTCAATTAAAGAAAAAATATACCAAGAGACATTTTCATATGGGCAGCTATAGCTTATATACTTGTTCAGGAACTGAAGTAACTATAATTTGAGTCTCACTCAGTTCCCTTGAGAAAGCTGTTACTAGGGTGGGATCCAAAGCGGACTGTGTCCACCTATTATTTTCAATATGCTTAGGACTGCGCTCTCACTGCAGATCTTGTTACGAGCTGTTGCTAGAATGGCTTCCATTCAGAAAAATCAACATTTGCCAACCCATACCACACAATTACCATAGTTATTTCCTATTGTGAGCTTAGGGAGAAACTGTGGTATCCCAGATACCACGGTGTGGTAAATACTGAAAAGTAGTGGCCTTCTTATAATGGACATTTTCATCTAATCCAATCCATTCCAAACACTTCCAGATAACAAGACAATAAGAAAGAGTCTGTGTCTAAGTGGTTAGTTCTAACACAATCGTCGTATTCTGTCCTGTGATCCCCTTTTCAGCAAAAATATTTGATGGCTTCTTTTTGGATAGCTTTATGAAGTAAGAATGGACTAGAGCTGTGATCAACTACAACAGCCATCTAGGGAGGTAACTCCTGAAAAGGGGGGGGAAGTAAAAAGTAGGTATTTATGTTTTTTAAAGCTAAACCATCTAAAAGTGCCAAGAGTGTCCTGGGCTGCACTAGGCAAAGGGTTGCCAGGAGGTTGAGGGAGGTGATCCTTCCCCTCTGCTCAGCCCTGCTGAGGCCACACCTGGAGTGCCGCATCCAGTCCTGGGCTGCCCCACACGAGAAAACCATGGATGTACTGGAAAGAGTCCAGTGAAAAGCCACAAAGATGATGAAGGGACTCAGGCATCTATCTTACAAGGAGCAGCTGAGAGAGCTGGGACTGTTGCTGCCAGGAGAGGGGAAGGCTCAGGGGGATCTTTTCGATATGTACCTGATGGGGGAAGTAAAGAAGATGGAGCCTGGCTCCTCTCAGCAGTGCCCAGTGAGAGGACAAAAGGCAAAGGCACAGACTGAAATACAGGAAATTCCATGTGAAAATAGAGGAAAAGCTCTTGTTACGGTGAGGGTGGTCGAACACAGGAACAGGTTGCCCTGAGAGGCTATGGTGTGTGCATCCTTTAAGATATTCCAAACCTGATGGGACACAGCCTTGAGCATCCTGCTCTAGCTGACCTTGCTCTGAGCAGCGTGGTTGGACTAGATGATCTCCAGAGCTGCCTTACAGCCTCAAAGACTGTGAAGCTTTCTTCAGTGAGAGGCTCTGAATTGCTTGTCACTTTTTTGTTCTATTAATGTCTAGCCATTTTAGCCTTAATTCCTATCATTTGCCTTCAAAAATAAAATATTTTAAATTTCATGACTATAAAAATATTAATTAAAATAGACCAACATCCAGACTGAATGTTACAGACTGCAGTCTGTAAAACTGTACAGCTCCTAAAAATGGAGAAATCTGCTTTTAAATTCCATCATTAAAAATTTCAGAATGTTTACAAGGAACTGAATGAAGTATCTAATGTAGGTTTTACAAACATTACTCTCTGCTTGCTCTTTCCTACCAAGATCCTAATGTCTACTTCTAAATGAGACTCAATATAGGGTGTTGTATAGCTTTCCTTTAAAATACCATTAAGATGAGAAGGAGAAGAGAACAACTGGTCTACATTTTGGAGACATTTCTCCTTAAATAGTGTTTATGTACTGCAAGCATCCCTTCCATAAACAAACCAGGTCTTTGGAACAAGTGAACACAATCTCTGAAGAATCTTTACCAGCTTCTATTTCTGGTACATGATGCACTGAGAATTTTAGGCCAACATGGGCATATGGTCTCCTAGTTTGATAGGAAACATTTCATGGAATTCAAGACAGAGCCACAGCATAATGACTGAAGACCTTAAAATCTGTGATACAACACAAGGTTGAGGAAAAAAAAAAAAAAAAGAAAAACAACTGTTACCCGATATAATACTAGAGGCAATAGGAACATATAAAAGCACAAGAAGAAGGAAAGTCATGGTAACTGGTGTGCACAAAGGAATACTCTGAATCCCTTATTAATCAAGCTTAACCTCATAAACTAAACTCCCTTAACCTCTTCTTTTTTGTTTTAGGAGAATCACCCAGTAGGGAAATCAATTAAAATAAACCAAAACAAAGCAAACAAAAAAACTCCCCAATATTTATCTTAATAACATTCATGTAGGATTTGGGGCTTTTCTGCCTTTGCAGCCCTAGAAACTGGTATGCCCTCTGTTCTTTTTATACTCCTTCACATCTGCACAGAGAGAACACCGTGACTGCACAGCAGCGCTTCCAGCCTCCCTCGCCTCATTTTTCTGGTACCTTTAAGAAAGTGGTTCTTAAATTGCTTAAGACACCAGCTTCAGAATCTGCATTGTCAGAATCACTCCGACAGATTGCATTTCACCGGAGGAATTGTTTCTGATGCAAGTGGCAGGGTGAGCTTACTGCTGGGGGCAGTCATTCTCTTAAATGGCACGAGCCTGACAGGAGCAGTGTGAGAGCAACACATAATTTAGCGGGGATTTCCATCAGGCGTTCTGCACACCGAGGAAGAAACGCACCCACCCTGTCACATACTCAGGCGTTAGTTCAGAGCACCGTGAAGGACTGGAAAACGGCGTTCGAGAAATCAAGCACCAGGCTGGAAGGAGAGGCACGGCAAAAACCCTCCTGCAAGCCCACAGTTAACTTATTTTTCACATCCTTTGGAGGCTTCTTAAATGAAGCTGACTGCGCAGGAATGCCTTGTAAAACAAGCTCTTCGCTTCCTTTCTAAAGTGGCGACCAGTCAGCAAAACAGCTCCAGCGCCTCGCTCGCGGGCAGCGGTGGCTGCGTCCCTGTTGTGACTGCAGAGGCAAAGGCTAGTGGGTTGCCTGAACGCGTTCACGAGTTCGTGCAGAGCTAGGGCACGGGCTCCAAGAGGGACTGTTCGGTCCTGTTCTACTGATCAATACATCAGACTTCCCTACTTAGGTAAAAAACGTCAGGAAAACAGTTGCCCTTTTACCTTCCACCTGCTAGTATCACAGCTCATTAGATTTTGAAACCAGCCTCCAGAAGGCCCACGTACACAACTTTGAAATAGAAAGAAACCTTTAAATTTAGACATGCTGTTCAAAGCCATAGCTGCTACTTGCAAGCAGGCTATATTCAAAGCCACTTCTGTCTTACTGATGGAACAAAAAATTGACATTCTTAAGAATTCGCTTTTCAATTTAATTCAGGTTTTCCTTAACGGTGAATGTCAAAATTGTTTTCATTCCCTTTCTCTATCTTTATCACCTACTGGAATCTTTAGGAGCGCGAAGGAAAAAAAATGCACACCAGAAAGAAGCACATTTATAATGACAGGCCTTTTCTCTAGGAGAAAAAAAAATAATCTTCCATTTCATCACCACCTTTGCCAAAAGCCCTCTTTCAGGAACTGAAAAGAGAAGGGCCTTTATTTCCTACATATGTTTTATAGGAAACATTTTTTGGTTCTGTGTCATGGACTAGGATTTCACACCTTAGTGGCTAGTCATATGGAAATGGACATGGCCGTGGAAACTTCATGGCTGTGAAACCCTGATAGTAAAATCAGCAGGAAGATGAGGAAGGTGTGGGGAACACTGAATGATTCATGCGGTAACAACCTCTGGACCCTTTGAGGAGATTTTGGGATGGCTGCCAATGCTACCTGTCTGTGACCAGCATCCTGGACCCTCTAAAGCAGGCTTTAAATCTGGGCACGATACAGAGGGAGTATTGCTCTTCTGAATAATGCCCACATATGTGAGTGGATGTGACATGTATGGATTTTTATAAGGAAAGATCTTTCCAAAGTCAGGTTGCAATTACCAATGAGTTATAACTCCCAGAAATAATTCCTAAAATATAAATACCAGGCACTGTTTCCTTTATTAATAGCAGTCTGAGTTAATGAGGGAACAACTTCCAGAAGTTACTGTACAGCAGTGCAAAGCTAAGCATCTTAACTACGACATTCCACAAATCAGTGTTTTGCACTAACTCTTCCTTTGCCAAATCAAAGAACAAATCGTTTCCTATTTCATACTCAGGATAACTCCAGCTATTGCATAAAGCACAAGGAGAGCAGAAGATGGTAGAAAACCTACAGAGCTAGCACTGGTTTGATGCCCATCTGTTTTACACATAGAAGAAGAAGGGAAAAAATTAAAAAAAAAGAAGCTAAAAACCTGACTGCACTGAGCTCGACTTTCACTATTGTAAGGGTAATTCTTGGCTGATTTTATTACGGCCCTGCCTTTGAAGCCCTGGCACATGCATGGCACAACCAGGGCAGACATGCTAGACTTCTCTCCAAAGTGGCCCAAATAATTCTGCATTTCAGGTACGCTAGCCCTGGCGCTGCAGCACATACTGCATGCACAGCCAAGGCTGTGATTTCTACTGCGTTTCAGTGATTAATGGCCTCGTAATGGAATACAAGTTTCTTACAGAATGTTGCAATCTCCCTACAAATTTGGCCTTGCCTGCTATTTACTGGCAGGCTGTAGGAGCACTGAAAGACCAGTGCGGCTCAAAGCACGGGGTGCAGCCCCAGGTACAGAGGTGAAGGTGCGCGAAGCAGCAGGGCAGCGCCGAGCGCAGCCAGGCTGGGCTGTAAGAGTCAGCTGCAGTCACTAGAGGGTACTGTGAGGGCACCTAAAGGGTGCTGCTCCCATGGCAGGGGGGCAAAGGAAAACTTTGCTCAACCCTACCATAGGCAACATCATTCCACAATTGGGACGAGCCATTTAAAAGACAGATCTGCTGTAAGAATGCCTAATCTCAGGCTCAATTTTGAAGCATTCCTGTGGGAAGTATTTGCGCGCGCACACACACACACACACACACACACGCCACCAATAAGCCCAGCAACTCACGCCTTTATGGTTCATTTTTAAATCCCGTGCAGCCTGCGGATCGTGAGTCACACAGTCCCTTCTTACGCAAAAGGCCAAACAGCTACAGAGAGAAGAGTGAGAATGAAATTCCTATGGTTTTGACAACGGTTACTCATAGAAGGCAAGATGGGGATCCCTTGTTTACGCACAGCGTCACGTAAGATTACAGGGCTATTTAAGCAGTAAGGTAGTGCAAAAAAAGAGAGAAAGGATCTCAGCATCTGACTTTAGAGGACATCGCTATGCTTGTTAGTGAAGCAACAGAAAAAATCAGCAACCATCCAGTGAAAGAATCCTAGCCACTACTTCATTGAGTTTATCCATTAAACACTGCTATTCCGTACAGAGTAAATAACTGCCAGGAAATCTACTGCACATACTTCAATATTCTGGTATTTTTAAAACACACAACCCTTTTCATGCACGAATATCCTTTAATGTGTCTGCCGGAGTTTTTGTGCTTTGCACGGACTAGCAAGAAGCGATGTTGGATGATGCTTGCGTTATGCTCTTAAGTTCTACCAGATTTCAGTAATAATTCTGATCAACCAGTGCATTCCAGACTTTATTGCCCATCTTTCTTTTTCCATTTCTTCCATCAACCAACCAGTCAATAAGAAAATAGGAAGAAAATGTGTGCGCGATGGATAGCACAGCATTCCAATGAGACACAGAGGTGGACAAATAATAGAATAGTTGGGAATATCAAGCAAAAAATGTTAACGTTAACTAGGTTTACTTTTCACTCTATTTAAATATAAAAATTATAAAGTAAGAAGTTTTTGTATTTTAGTCTCAGCCAATTTTGGGCCACACTGAATGTTAAATAAACTATTATTTAATCAAATACAGGCATATTAGTCTCACTCCTGCTGACAACTTCAATTAGAATATTTTTGCTTCATACGAAAAAAAAAGAAAAAAGAAAAAGCTCGTGATCTTTAAACTACTATGGCTTCTGCACAACATCTGGTTACAATTTTTTATATATTCAACCATCAAACTTCTATCTCCACAAAACAGTTTACTCAAGATTTGTTTTAATTATCCTGCATTGCAGGCTTCATATGGCTTTGAAAAGGGGGTGAAAGGATCGCTCACGATGCAGACAGATGCAAACTGAAAAGGACTGTACATTGAAAGACGCTTTTGAAACAATTTTAAAAAATGAAAATATCTTTTCTATCACTGCCAGAAAACAAGTGCTACTTTAACTGTTTCATTACACAATACCTCTTGGCTTGTTCAGTACCAATTTTAATGGTTTTTTCGTTGGATTCTAGGATTAAGGCAATCTTTACTAGCACTTTCATTGGAGCCATACAAGTTGCAAATACATCTTTTCTCTTTCTCTCGCCAATGCCACAGTGGGAACACTATATTTCTGAAAGTGCTAGTTTAAAACAGAAAACATAGCAAAGAAAGCATCTGAATGTGATAAAGTAGAAATAAAAATGAATTTTATAGCAGCACAGAAAAGCCTTGCTCATACAAAAAAAAAATAAATGTTGTACTGAATTTTAAGCATGGGAGAGATCTAATTTATTTTCATAAGCCTATTCACCTGTGTAAAGTTAAGCACATCCATAAGCTTTTGCAAGATTGGACCTAAGACAAAAATTAAGAAAATGCCTGGGGTTCTGGTTTTATTAAATGTTAGAGCCTCAGTCAGCCAAAGGGACATAACTGTATTTTTCTTAAACGAGTCTTGGGGTGTTACACCAAATCAATGAGTCATCACTACAGATAGAAACTGTTTGTCTTGACGTCGTGGAATCATTGTAAACTTTGGAGGATATGAAACTTCTTATTCATTTATTTGCATTACATATATGGATTAATGGGAAAGCATTATGGAAAGTTATTATTTATTTTATGAGGTAACTGCTTTGAAATCCAGTAAATGAAACTCCTTTTTCGTGTTTTTCAGTCACTCAGCACCCATCATTCCAAGATAGGATATTCAAGGAAATTTCAGGATTTTTTCTGAAGGCTTCTTCTGATGCAAAATGTGGATTAGCTTGGACATGGAATGTTGTTTTTCAAAATTGGTCATTTCTTTAAAGATGCTCCAAAGAAGCCAGCAGAAGACATAACTGCAAAAACACAACTTAGAACCATGGTCAACTTATAAACAGTTGACCTTCACTGGCTCTGATTTCCAGACAGAAACTCTCTTGAGTTTGGTAATGGAGCAGTATGTGCAGCTTTTTTAAAATTTATCTTTAATGAGGAAACTTCATTTGTGTGCTAAAGAGGACATGAAGAGATTGTTTTATTTTGGTTCTGTGAGATATTCTGGTATTAAACTCAGAATATAATCACGCCTCTGAATTGGTGACCAACACATGCATGGAAAAAATACATCAACACTTTTCAATCCATGGCCAACCATACTAAAATGAGTCTAACCCCTGGAGCCTACTTAATTAGTCTGGAGGACCTTCGAGCAGGCTGTCTCACTAAACTCTGGGCACTGCCTCCACTGGGACTACAAGCACTGCTGAAACAGTTCCCCCCCCACAACAGTGCTACTTGACACTTTGCTTGCAACCAGAAACAGGAAAACATGGAAGAATGCAAAACTCAAACAACATGCAAATTGCTGACAAAAAAGCCTTGGCTGGCACAGACGATGATCATGGAAAGGAAGCTTTATTTTACCCAAACCTCCTTTTCATCCTCAGGTTCAAGATCTCACGGTTGCACCAAAGACGTGACTGTTCCCCCCAGGTTACAGTTACCATCCCAGCGTATGAGCACAAAGGACTTGCTGGGCTCCTGCTGACTGAAGTGAGGAAACATGGATTGTCACTGTCCTCACTGACACAGCCTGCAAACAAAGGGCTTCAGTATTCACTGCCATCTTTTATTTCAGGTATGAAGAGCATGAATGTGACTCTGAACAAAGGGAAGCCATTGGTGAAGCTGTCTTTGCGTGCCCACCTCCCACCCCTCCCCACCCTCCCATTAACAATCCCAAGGTGCATTTGTAGTGTGGTGGGCATTCAAACACGCGATTTTGATTAATGTTAATGCAAGTCGTGTGGCCAAATCCCAGTACACTACTTTGAGAGTTTATTCTGAAATCGAAACATAATTAAGGCTGCAACACAAACCCAATAAGGCAAGGAAATGACACTTCATTAGTAACCTATTCGTTACGAGTACCACAGGTAACTGTTGCAACAGTGTGGTACTATAATAAAGTGTTTTAAGTGTTTATATACCACTGTTGTCAACTGGCTAGGAAAATATGGTAAAGACATCCAGACACCCTTAAAAAAAGGTTAGTTTCTGCAACTAGGTAAGCTACTTCTTCAGAATTACTCAGTTGTGGCATTAGATCGGAAGATTTTGAGACTCTTTCCAGCGACACTTGGAGACCGGCACATTTCTTCTCTTCGTAAATTTATACTAACGAGCAGTCGTGCATAATACAGCAGACTGTAAATAGAGAAGAGGAGCTGAAGGGAGTAGGAATGCATACGAGGAGTTTCTGTTTAGTCAAGCTGTTAGGTAACAGATAAATGATCTAAAGCCTGTTTTCAGTTGTCCCTCTTGGACAAAGCTATATTCCAGATCTTTATAATTGTGAATACTGAACGTGAAGTCTATAGTGAGAGAGGGTATCACACATGGGTAGAGGTCCCATGTTCCTGCATTGCTTTCGCTCCTGACAGAAGTGGCAGTTCTGTGGTCATTCCCTTGTTCTCATTCTGCAGAAAACTGTGAAGCCAGTTTTGGTTTAGGTTTTGTTTTATATTTATTACTATTCGTTCTTGGACTGTGGGCTAAGGTTTTCCTTCTAAGGTTTTTTCTTCTCCATCACATAAAAGCTGATGGAAAGAGGAGTTTTCTCTAAATTCTGTCATGGAGGCAACAGTAGCCTTTTTTACTAAAGATCAGTAGAAGATATCTAATAAACTAATGGCTGTGGATTATAATCTGCAATCAATCACTTGGAATGTCTTTGTAGCATAGAAAGAAGAGTGTGTTTTTGTGTGCATACGTGTGTGCATGAAAAATGAGGGGAAAGAGAGGAAGAGGGTACTGATAGCAGGGAAGTCCGCTGTGCTTTATGGAACAAAGAGATCTTACTGTACACCAAGTGGGCAATGGGTCTATCTGAGACACAGCAATTTTCCTATCATCACTAAAAGCAAATGAGATTAAAGACACAAAATACAACTCAATCCTTCATGGAAGATTTAGGATTATTATTGCAGACCTCAGGTATTTTGTGCTGGCATTCCGTACATGTGTAATGTTGTTCCTAGCAATAAATCCAAAGCCCTTAACATACGTATTACAAAACAAAATCTAAAGAAGAACTGGTGCTTAATGGAAAAGCATCTGGGCAGTAAGCGTTGATCTCTATTACACATCTACTCACTGTACTCCTTGTCATACTTCTAGCAAGTTCAGAAGAGAGGACTACACACTGCTAAGAAATTTGACTTATAGTCTGTAATCTGACTTTATAAGCACATTTGGTAGACTATTATAAAAAGTACAAGTAAAATGATGTAAATTATGAAGTAGATTTTTTCTTTTAAAAAGTCATCGAGTGTGTCTTATACAGCTAGATTTTTCTCTAACACTATATTCTCTTTAAAAGTGGATTAGAGGTATACAGTCTTTTGACATAGAGCAAGAAGCAGGAGTGTGCAGGGAGCTCAGAGGATGTCATTTCTCCCTCTAACATAAAAAGATGTGTGAAGTTACTATGGCTCTTCAAAACGGCCTAGTAATTGAGCCTGGTTATGGTCTCATTAACGTGCAAGTTTCATTTGTCACCTTCTTTCTTTGTGGATTATGTGCATTGATTCATCAAGACTTGTGACACCTGGTTTTCATTTGCTCTGTTCAGTGCTTCTTTTTTAATCAGTTTGTACTGGATTGGTGTAAGAAACAGTCTGAAAGTAAATCGCACTAGCGACCTGAAAACAGAAATGAGAAAATTTCAGGGGTTTGGGTTTTTTTTTGATTTACAATTAAACGCCTTTTCACTCTCTTTTCATGCTCTTTGCATGCTTTTCTTTCAAGTACATTTAATAACATGCTTGCCGCAGCTCCTCGTAACATAAAAGGAGCAAACAAAACAATGTACACTTAACAGGGGAGATGTAGGTGACTAGTAAGTTCATTATCACAAAAAGTAATTGATTTTAATTCATGTCAGTGTAAGTGACAAGAATAACACCGGCAAGGTTTTTTCTTGCTGAACTACAATATCCTTGTTAAGTTGTACAGTTTAATAATGAGATGTTCTCATATAAATTCCCCTCTGCCTTCCTTCTTCACTTTTCTAAAATATGTATCACTTCAAATATTTCCATTCTGCGTGTCACTGGCAAATGCCAAAAATACAGAGAGAGAGATCTGATAAAGATAAAGCATGACAAAAGTTTCACGGATAATTGCCTTCACATATCCAGTTCAGCTCTCATCTCTCCTAATTAGCCTCATTACCATACCTTAAGACAGACCAGCAGTCACTCAAACTCCTTGTTTTTCTGTCAAAACTATTGCTGACAGGCAAATGGACAACACATGCACCGAGTGAGTCTATTCTAGACTATTCTTTTACAAGACTAGCCTCCAGCAGAAAACACAGAACAATAGGTCTTCTATAAATGTATAATGAAAGTATACATACAGTGTGTGAATACTCAATAAATTATTGTTCTATTCATTGCTCTGCCATCACTTAAAATGAGGACAATAACAAAAGAAAAATAATTCTCATACACTATCATTCTCCAGAATTTCAAAGAAATCAGACCCAATGCAGTATTTCACTATGACGGATACAGACTTTTAGAACGGCCTCGCCACGGATGCTGAAAAAAAACCTCGCCTGAGAACTGTTAAGTTTGACTATGTCGGCGCAGTATTGCTTTCAGCATACCCACGCTATCTCAGGAAGCTTTTCGTTTTTACAAACCATGTTCAAATGAAAAAGCTTCATCCCATTGCTCATATTCATTTAAAATTAGCTCGTAAAATGTATCCACAGAATAGTTCACAGGGGCACTAGAAATATTTTAATATTAAACTGCACTGGCTATCAAAACATTAAACTATATAATGGGAAGCCATTGAAACCCCTCACAATGTCCATTTCTTTTTCATTGTTGTTTTAGTCACACATTACATTATGTATAGAGTTCAGATACACGGTACTTTGTTTTCATTTTCTCGATTTCTCTATAAATCTCATTCTGTCTAACATCTAACAATTTGGATATGTTTTTCTATTATAACCTCCTGTTAAAAGGTACAATATTTTAGTGATCCGTCGAATTTTCATGTTCACAGTACCACTAATAAAATAAAAATACCGCTTCATAATTTTCATAACAGAAATTTAACGCTCGCAATGTCACTTATTTAAGAACCAGACATTACACAGCTACTGGTCTCTTTTCTCGCCAGCTCCTTAGACACAATCTTTCTTGTGATTTTATTTTTCTTATGTACAGCACAAGTTGTGATGCAATCTCTATAGTAAAAATAAAAAATAAAAAAAATCAATGAAATGGATTTTCTGCACTTTGCAGTTTGGGGAAACTAACAGTCCATTCAGCGTGACTGAAAAATACCCTGAAGGCCAATATTTACTAAGCATGGCACACACACAGGAGCCTTGTTAAAAATCCACAACAAATCTCTCATTGCAAACAAATCCAGAGGCTTGAGAGCTGCTGCAACTGTCGCGGTAATGCTGATCCTGACAGTAGAAAGCTGCTTTTTTACCAGGCTAACAGCTAGCTAGATGTCTGCTGGCTTCTCACCAAGATTTCACTATTTCAATTTCTTCTCTTCAGGATTTATTAGGTGATGAATATACAGCAATCTATCAGAGGGATAAACAGCATCAAATGAAGGTAAGGCTGACACATCTGGGCACCCAGTACTCGAAGAACGCCGGTAACCCGACGACTGTAACTACTTCATGCAAATAGTCAAATAAAGCCATACGAAATTAAAATCTAGGCTGAAGTCAGACACTGTGAGGGAAAGAAATGGGTCAAAGAAGGGCTTCCAAATAACAGGAAATACTT
>VWZZ01002564.1:73874-155008 GCA_013399095.1 Psophia crepitans | reverse complement strand
TGTGTGTGTGTGTGTATGTACATATATATATACCTACATACATACATGCTTAAGTGGAAACGCACAAACATATCTATGTACACATTTTTTTCTGCTGCTGAAGAGGAAATGGAAGTCTCATTTCAAAGAAAAAATATACAATAAATTAATTTTAACCTGTAATTGATTTACCATGACAAGATTTAAGACAGCTCCTAGACAACGGCATGTTTCCCTTCTGATGTGATAACATTAAAAACTGCTTTTTTTGATGCAAAGGAAAAGGTCTCGCACAATGCCACAGAATGAGATGTAATGGGCATTGCAATGACCAAGACCTTGGGACGCTTGGGTAAGTCTCAATTGCCTGTAAAATTAGGCAGTCACCTGACAAGTATTTATATAAATGAGATGACGTTAGCTGTGTTTTCTTGAGCACAGATGTACCAAAAGAATCTATCATCTTTGTGGAAACTAAGGTAACTAATGTCTCTCTTACCTAAATCATTTCAACAGGCTGCCATATAAAATGTCCTATCACTATTAATACAACCCTTGGAAAAACAGCATGAGCGGATGGTTTTAACATTAACAAGCATGCAATCAGTACCATCGGTTTAAAAAAACAGTTGAGGTACATTTTAAGGTCTAGGATCCCTGCACCTCCAGCCTGGAGGGTTGATCAGCCATCTATCGTAATACATCAGCTGAACAAATGGCAAGTGAAAACATTTCTCCAAAGGGATATACAACTTCTATCTCATAATTCTTTTAAATTTCACTAGGAGAAAAAGCCACCCATAGCTGATGCATACAAATTTACCTGTGCCTACATGTGCCTTACAATGCCATGCTGAGACACACAGCCTTGAGCAGATCTGTCTGAACCTCAAAGCATAAAACAGGCTCTGGGTTTGGTTCTATCAGTGATGTTTGGATCACTTCTGTTTTCATTAACTTATACTCCTGTTTTCTTGATTTCTTTTCATGCTACTGTTTATCACTTTTCCCCCATATCTACACTAGCCCACCCCCAACTCTTTTAATCCCACACCCCTAAAATAGGACATCAAACTCCTGTAAGTCCTCTGAGGGTCAAGCTGGTTTCCAGCTAAGGTTAGCTTTGAAGCAGAAGTCTCACAGGAGTTCTGGTTAAAGCCGTGCTTGAGGGACTGTGTCAGTTCACACGGACCTTGTGAGGGCAATAGGTTTTCGCCCTGAGGTAGCTCTGCAGTCGGGAAGTGAGTTTACAATGCAGAATCCTGGTCTGGAGAGTCCACTCTACCATCTGCTACAAACTCACACAGCTATTCAACTGTATTGAATAAGTGGCACTGGACTGAGGAAATTAAGACTTCATCTGGCACGATAGTGCTTTATATGGTAGCAAAAGGACAACTTGTGACAGTCATTTTAGCAGTGTGTCATTTAATATTAACAGATAAAAATACCTTGCCTCTTTCTGCATGAGAATCTCTGCTTTTTCCACCAGTGGGGGTGCTGCAACAGCAGCGATTTACAGATCCTAAATTTCACATAGTAGAATCAGCCTATGAGCCTGGATGAATCTAAAATAGCACATAGCATGAGCCTGGAATTTATTTTAAAAGAGCCTTTATCTTATGACTCCATTAAAGTTTGAAGCCAAACAGATGTACAGTACCTAGGGCAAACACATTTGAAGATATTTTACTTTCCACTTTCCATTATCCTACTGATCTATAAAAAGTCAAATAATATGACGGTCTAACCTTTTGAATTTTCATTTGTACTCTGCTTCCTTGGTAAATTTGTTTGTCTTCTGAGTTTTTTAACATTGTTGGCTTTTACACAAAATTTACTCCACTGTGTAGAAGTTGTTTTGACATATTTAATTCCACAAGAGAATTCTAACCACTGGTTCTTTCATCAGCATTTATAATGCTGCTATAATACTGTTCTCAATTACTTTTACTTTCGTGGCAGCTCTATTAATACAATTTTCTTAAAAAAACATGATAAACTGATTATCCCTATTACTATACGTAAATAATCAGAGTATATTCTCTGTGTGCTCTGAAACTGGCTGTGTTCTAAGCTTCAAATTGGGCAGTACCAGGAATATTGCATATTGTTTGGGTATTAATTTTCACATCTTTTAAACGACCATTTTCAATCTGAAAACTTAAACTTTCTGAATAATGTAACTGTCCTATGGAAATATGTCTCTCACTTATCTCAAAGATGCTGAAATCTCATCACGGTTTTTTTCTTCTTGCCTGGCATCCATGAATTTAAGCTGCCCGTTATTCACTAAGCCCAATTACATTTGTCTATAGCCCCTACTCAGACTGTGAGCACAGCTCTGGTAGCTGCGATCATTTAGTAATTCATCTTTTGCAGGTTATTGTGTTAGTGCTGCCAGTTGTCACGATTACTGCTAGGTTTGTTTGAGGATTTAATGAGTGAATTTTTGGACACTTAGGAATGCACGGAGCCTACAGACAATTGCTTTTTATCAACTTTTTATTACGTCACAGCACAAATGCTGCGCTAGTTTATTACTTCAGCATTTTTCAGGTAAACTAACAGACTTCAAGTACCATACCAGCTGAATATTGGATGTCTTTTGAACAACACTGCAGATGCACAGTAAGTGTCTGAATGTCATTAACTCACTCCTATGTTTCCACAGATAAGCAGAAAGAAAATATTGAAAAATTCTGGAAATTAAATTATGACATTAAATGCAACTGCATTGTTGAAAGATAAAACAAGATGAACCTACATCCAAACCTGACTCTGCAAATGGGCTGTGACAGCAGCAGGATGGTGACTTCTGTGGAATTTTCCTTTCCTTTATTCCCAATACAATTTCCCCACCAGTAAGAGCTGTGTGCCAGTGCTCTTAGGACTCACTTCTACTACTTCATTCCAGTAGATGTTGCAGAAAGATGTATGGACTACATTAGATGGCCTACTTTCCAAAACTATGAAATTCTGAGCTAAGAAAAGCTGTAGGAGACAGACTGAATGCTTGAGTAAAATACCACGAGGTCCTACGAGAGATCGAAAGCCACATTTGATAGTTGGAGACTCAAATAACACACTGATGACAATTGCCTAGAGGAGACCAGGAAAAGTAGAGGGAACTCCTCATTTGGAAAGAAAGTTTATTCATCTATTTTCAGTATCTGTGATTCCAATGGTGGTGAATTTATCGCAGTCTGTCTGAGATGAATAATTCTGAACAATATCGTTTTGCCATTTATTTTGCCTGTCACTTTGAGGGAAAGTTGTTACAGGGTTGCAGCCAACTTAGATGTTTATTTCTTTCCTTTGCGAGGTAAGCAGAAAAAAACATAAAGAAAAGACAGTGAAGAGAAAAAGAGAAACATGTTGGCATCCTCATTGACTTCCCAGTAAGATCGCTTCAGCAGCAGCCAACAGCAGTATCATTCCCCCAGGGCTGCATGAGTCCCCTGCCTCTCTTTGCTGTGCGTCTATGTAGGTGCCCAAACGTTGCACCAAAGAAGATCATATAAACAACTACTCAAACAGATACCCACAGTCAATTGACACAGCTGGAACATAAATGCCAACACCTGCTCTCTTTGTCTGGCAGCCAGAAAAATGTCCTGTGCTCACCATGCTTTCCGGAGCCCCCTACCAACTCTCTGTCTTTTTCATGATCACTGATGCCCCACTTCTGTAATTCATTTTAAAACAGCTAAGCACTTGTGTATCGCAGAAGGCACTTCACAGAAAAAAGCTGAACTATAAAACCCCTTTCTGCTTCATATATTGCCATGTAGGTAAAACCTAAAAGTAGCACAGCAGGGCTGGGATGGCCCAACTTGTTGGGACTGCTGTCTTCCATGGACAGCATCAATCTGGGGTTCATGAGTGGCTTAGGACTGTTCTCCAGAGACATACACTGGGATTTCTGACCAGTGACGTTAGTCATAAACTGAAATATATGTAATAAACATCCTATTTTAACAGATACGTCTGATTTCTCTTATTCCCAGGCTTAGGTAATGAGGAAAGCCACTTCACTCCAAGGGAGCAAATCAGAGCAACATGTGGTGTTCACTATTTACGTGTAAAGAAATGATAGGGTTTCCTAGCAAGGAAGATGAAAATCTCCATCTGAAACTGGTATGAAAATGGATCCAGCTAACATTCCCGACAACACGGGGATGGTTAAACCATCCAAGGAACTTGGAAAATTATAATCTGACTTCAACCTCAACCTTTCAGCACAAACTCAAAGGAAAATCAAGACAGGCACCAAGAAACAATTGCTTTCATCACCTGAATCCCATTCTTTTTGATCCATATGCTCTGTGGTTTTCATTGCCTGAAAACACTCGTTATGAAAGATCTACAAGGAGACAGAGATGACTGCAGTGGTATTGTTCTTCTAAATATTTGCCTCAGAATAAGAAAGAAAAATGGTGCCACAGACAAAGATAAATTATATCACCCATTTCTTCGCATGTCTGAGGCCCAGAAAAAGAATCATGTAACATTGTCTAATTAAAGAAGGTAAGGCATTAAAAATAAAATAGGTAAGTAAAGCAGTAAGAAATAAAAGTTAGACAGTGAAAACTGAATATATGAGGTGACAGAAGTAATTACATTGCTCTAAATAGAAGAAATACTTCAATAGTTCTCAAATGAAAAAAAAAACATTGCCTAGATTAATGCAATTGCAACAGATTAGATTACTTTGATACACTTCTTAACTGTTTTGTGATTTACAATCTATTTGGGTACTATAAAAACAGGGGACATTCTGAAAATGTCATTTTGAGTGACAAACTTCAGACACGTTACCGCTCTCAGGTGTTTCTTCCAGCAGGTTTTTTTCTCCCTTTTTTTTCAACGTGGTCAATTAAAAATGAATGCAACCAAAATTAACTCTGCAATTCCAAGTTTTTTGAAAATTGGCATTTCAATGTGAAAAGAATAAATGTTGTTGCCATTACATCAACATCTCTGCACAAAATCTTCCCACCATTATCCTGAAAGCTATCTTTGGGCAAAGAGAGGTATTTTTAAATGCAGCAAATGGATGGGGTTTTAAACACTAATATAAAAGCTGTATGTAATAAATATCGTGGGCTAAAATGAGCATGCAGAACTTCCCACTGTATGTAGATAGGACAAACTAAATCTGCTTGTTGTACTTTGTGTTTAGGAGCCTCCAAAGAATTGGGTAAGATACGAGAGAGGAGGCCATTCCCCTACCCTTTGGCATTCACTATCTATACAAAGGGCAGAGCAGCCAAGCTCTGCTACATATTACTCTGAAAATATCCCACAAACAGTACATAAAAGCCCCGTATTTTGGTCAAATCTATTCTAGATACATACATGCAAGTACAGAATTAGACCAGTGGAAATTAACTAAAGAGTTACAGATGGCCCTGTATATAAAGCAGTACAATATAAGAGAGACCATCTGGAAGCATGTTTTGTCCTTAACCAAATTTTTTTTTAAAAAAACCCCTTCTTTTCTACTTTCCTTTTCGAGTTGCAATTTTTCACTGTGCAATGAAAATGTGCTTGGTTTAGTTTCCAAAAAACAAGGAGGACTTGAGCTATACACCTGCCAAGTCAGATCTCTGAAGTGGAGGTGCAGGCTAAATATTGAGGACGTCAATATTGATGCTTTAGGCATCAAAATTACGTGGTGATACTTGGGATGTGTTTAGTGGGTACAGCTACAGACTGAATCCTTACTGATTTTGCATTATAGCATGAAGATACATATTTAGGAAAGAACTTGGTCCGGCAACAAGCAGATATTCTTTGAGTGAGATGCATGGAATTACTGTTGCTGTCTTCAACAGGAACAACATTTTAATGTGAGCAGTAACTGAATCTGTAAAAATTGTGCTGGCATCCACCCTGTCTTCTACAACCAAATGGTATTTTTGCTACCAGACTCGAGAGAGAAATCCTGGGATCAAACACAAACGGTGAAACACTTTCACAGGGCCACACTCATAGCAAAATGGCACCTGCTGAGGCACAGCTGGGTAAAAATTAGTTAATGGCTAGCAGGGAAGGAACCACTCTCCTGAGACAGAGGAGACTTCTGATCCCAAGACTGTGAGCCTCAAGGTACCCTTCCTCAAGTGCCACATTTGCAGCATTCAACCATTTCTCTCATGGATTAAGGCTCTTCAGGTGTATGACATTTTTAACTAACAGTAAAAACTATTTAATTAGCTTTTACTTTCAAAGGAATGCCTTGTGATGAAACGTAATAGTATATTTTTCCTATCCTGAAGTATGGGAGTAAGTCCCTTTAGCATAAATGTCCCATTATCAACACTGTATGTGGTGTGTTTTAGATTATATTTCCAGGCTAATATGTTATGGCCCTGGACAAATAAAACCAAAATAAATTATATCCATCTTTCTATAAATTCCATTATAGCTTAATTGTAAGATTTTTTTTTTAATTTGGCATTTTTTTAATATCCAAATTGCTTGCATGTGCTCCTTCCCTTCTGCTCCTCCTCCTTCTCCCTGTCTCTGAGCCGAGGGAGGCTGCCAATTTGTCATTTTGATAGACAAAAAAGGGGAGCAACTCAGAGAGCTCTACATTTTTTTCTGAGTTGGCTAATGTGCCCGAAGCCCAGAATTAACAGTATTACATATGTAACACCAAAAATATATACTGCATTTTTATATACTGCATTTTTCTCATGTCCTTCTGCATTACACTTATGTTCACATTTATCCATCGTGCGTAACATGGAGCGAGGCGACAGTGTGTTCTTCTGTATTTAACAAATCAGAGTTTTTTCCTCAGATGGGACAAACAGGGTAGCGAGTAGAGCATTTTTCTGGTTTTTGTGAGACACATGCATTGCTAGTTTATCAGGTCAAGTGCTCTGTAACCTGCTTATCAGCAGTTACCACTAGATACAGTTTAAAGGAACAATTCAAAAATGGTTTTGATTGATTGCAACAAACTGGCAGTATAATTGCACTCAAGCCATTAGGAATCCAATTGAACCCTGATCGAGTACTTCATTACTCCTGCTCTTTTCACAAGGGCACACCATCCCAAGTAATATTTTATATGTTATAAAAGGTTAGGTTTGAAAAATTAGCATCACAAATGTCACATTTACTTCCAGCTGGAAATGTGCAACAATGTGTGACAATACTGAATAAAATGTTGAAACATGTTTTCCTTTTGTTTTACTTTACTCATTTTTGTAATACAACACTGGTTACTGGAAAATGCCTTACAGCTTTATTCAAAACACATGTTCAAAGATCTGAATGAAAAAAGCTTTGACTCTCTCTGGAACATCTAACCGATATATCATTTGTGTGCTTCAAATTTTTTTCTTACTGTCAAGAACACTTTTATGTCTTTAAGATTTATTTAAACTAGTTTATTATATAATGAAGCTTGTCAGATCATAAGAACAAAGTCAAACAATATGCTCTATATCAAAGTATAACATTTAACATATAGATTTAAGTATACATATCAAGTACAATGCAATCAAGCAGGGTTTAATCTGAAAATGCAAATGGTTCAGATTATTAAAGCCACATCTGTCCTTTGAAGCATAATTTAGACTGTTTATCAAAAAGCTGTGTGTAATTATATTACTCCCTCCCACCAAACATATTTTGGCCATGGATTTCTTAGTTTGAAAACCTTTAGGTTTAACCCCAGGGCCAAAATTTCACAGCCTAAACCACTAACTAAATATAAACACAAACATAAATTTGAAAATGTATATAATCACTTCTAGTCTACAATCTATTATGTTAGGACAGTCATTTTGATTATATTAATCTCATGGTGATAACAGACTTGCATAAACTATCAAGTATTAAAACTGAGTTTTCATATTTCTTTTTCTGTGTTTGTAAATATACATTGCTTCGTCAAATCCTGCTACTGTGCAGAAGCCTGGATGAGGCAATACAAAAGGTGGGACTCAGGTTCCTTTCGCTTTGAACAGTGCCAATTTTAAACATACACTCCTAATGCTTAAATGGGGAACGCTCCTAAAATTTATCATATATATTTAATAATACATGTTTTTAAATGACCTGCCTCTTTGAGTGCCTCTGTTAAGAAGGTAGAGGACGGACACTTCATTTTAAAATACTACTGTAAAGATCTGAATAAACTGCAAATTAAAATAATTCTTGTGTTGACCAGGTAAATGTAAATTCTTGCAAAGATCAGCAAGTGATTGTCTCCAATGTAAACAGCACATACCCGAAGATTTAAACTCCAAATTATGAATAAAATCTACCATGCATGCAATCCATTAATCCTGCCTTAAATGCATGAGAAATACTGATCAATGGGGATCTGTACCGCTGCGTTACTATGCACAGATCTAGCAACTGTGTATACAGAGTGGTAACAGTTCTCATTACATGCAAAACCCCAAGTAAAACATTTGTGCTTTAGGACACATTTAAAAAGCCTTCTTCTGCACAAAAGAAGGAGTTTTTATGAGTTCCTGGAAATCTGAGTGTTATATTTAGTTCTTGTCAGTGTAGTAAAAAGCAACATGCTACACAACTGACACTCATTAAAACAGAGTTTTGTAAGTTAAAATACTGCAACAGTTATACAGATTAAAAACATCAACTTGTTTAATATACTTCTTTTTGAAAGTCACAGGCCACACATTAAATTGTTTGTTTACTCTGTAAGAAATAGTCACTAAGGTGCTCACCTGTCAGCACTTCCGAACAGACAGATGTTCTTCAGTGTGCTCCAATTTTTTGGGGTCTAGCCTCACAATGACGATTTATACACCTACATCAAATATCCACAGGGCACCCAAATGTGTAACAAAGGGAAAGGTGTAAATTTAATTATGATTTATCCTCTTTCCCCAGCCCCACACAGAAAAGTGCTGTTCCCAGCAACAAAATGCTGAGCTCAAGTGTTTGGAGTTCAGGAGGCAGGATTCCCATTCAGGATGAAAATCCTCATCTTTCTAGAAATATTTCTTCTCATTTTAAGGAGAAAGAACAGTTTGGAAGAGGAAGCAACGCAGCACTAGAAAAGCATTACTTCACCATATCCTAGTTTGGTTGGTTGGTTTTAAATGTATGTGTAGTCCCACTAAGCAAATGGAATAACTTTTAAAACAGACACAAATAGTTATTCACAATATAGACATCGTTTTATGGAATTTACACCCCATGGGTGGCTTGTTAGATAAATACTAGGAAAAAACAGTATCACAGTGTCTATTTATAATACCATTTTGGCATGCTGAAAGCAACAACCAAGATTTTAGGTGCTTTTTACAATTTTGTAATACATTAAAAAAACACAACTGCCCAAAACGATCCCATCTAAAACAATACATGTTCTAGATGATAAGCGAAACAAAAGAGCACAACAAGTAGCATAGCTACAGCCACCCACAGCCTTCAGGCCTTCGTACGCCTGAAAACTAGGCAAGGTTCACAGCAGGCTCAGAAGGTTAACAAATCAGGCTCTGGTGGGCCAAAAAAGATCACAGAGACAACATCTTTTTAACTGTTTGTATCAGTTACATGATAATAAACTGTTCCACATGAAGATAATAAATGTTACCCCAGTGGCAGATACATAGACAACCATATTTTCTACAATAAACAATGTTAGCATAAAGGGAGTTTGAGTTTGGTGGAGGAGGACAGAAAGATTAATGTAATAATCCTACCTCAGGATTTCCTTGATTTTGCAGGCTTAGATCTCAATCTGAATGTCTTTTAACACTTCTTTATGCATAAGATACTTGCTTTTTCACTCTAATCAAGTTTAAATATCCGCATGTCGAAATCAGAGGCACTTACATTCTCCATGAGATTTCTCCAAACATAAAAATAAAGCATTTGGTCCAGATCCAAAGAAGGTTTTAGGCATCTAAACCAGGATTTACTTTGTCCTGAGGTGCCTGAATCAAAAACTGTGAACTACATTAGCCATGCTTAGCAGCCATTAACCCTGAAAACAGCTCTGGCTTTCACCTGAAAGCTCCTCAGCCACATGAAGTTCTCCACTCTGTCATGAGCAGAGCTCCCTGTGCCTCAAGAGCTCCCTGTCTGACTCCTATGTAAGCTCAGCAGGAATCTGGAAAATAGGCAAAACACACTGAAATGACTCTTAGGAAAATAATCACACCACTAAGTGCAGAAAACTTTCAGAGCAGCTGGGGACACATGCACTTGGAGACATGTGTGGTAGCATTTTCCTCCAGCTTAGCTGTTACACCACCTGTACAAAAAACAGGAGAGGTGGATTCTAGAACTTCACCCAGAGTCCAGCTTTGTTGAGGCAAAGGTCATTTTTTTCAGTAATTAATTAAAAAATCAAGGGACAGAGGAAGGAAGAAGGAGTCTGACTCTGGAGCTCAGCGTCTGGTTCAAAAGTGCTACTTCTTTGGTTTTGCTCCAGGAGCTACTTCTGCCTAACAACTGCTGTAACCAGGCACGTTAAGTAGAAAATCTCATTCTCATTTTCCAAATGCATAGTTACGCTCTTCTTTTGTGCCACAGACACTAAAGAAATTGTTTAAAAAATTCGTCTCTGGACTATGCTTCCCGGATGTCACTAATAACCTCCCTCCCTTTCAATAACCTCCCTTTGAGCAGACTCTCCTTTTGAGCCAGAAAATCTCATCTTTTAATTACTCATAGTAATTCCCAGAGAAAAATCTACAGCTTGCTTCAATGGTTCAAATGATATCTTGCACCCCAAATCAAACATAAGATCAGTAATTGAAGACATAATGCTTTTTAGCTTGCATGCAGGTAAATTGTCACGCGCACTGAGCAGTTCGGTGAGTGCTTTCCTCTGTTGACAGAGACCTCATCTTCCCTTCAAGAACACAGCAAGGTTATTCAAGCACCGAAACTGGGCACAACCGGCACCCAGAAAACACCCACTCAAAGTATCTCTTGGAGCAGGACTGACTCTCACTCAAATTCCCAGATCTCAAATATCCTTCTTAAGTCTTTTAAAGTCAAGAACTTCAGTAACGTAAGTTTACTAAGATGACACTCACATAAATGGCAGGCCCTGCCACAAATGAGAATAAACAATTAATGATGTAATTTGCTTGTCTTCCATCCATCATGGTCAGGCATAAATTGAGGACAGAAACAAGAAGTTGGTTTATAGCAAGCAGATTTCTGGAACACTCTTTCTACAAGAATAGCTCTCTGTGTGTGTGTGTGTGATACAGATCTATCTATTTTAAAATAGAATTTGATCTTATTATTAAGAGGACAATGTGACATGATTGCATGGGGATGACCCTAGTGATGCAGAAGGTCTCTTGCAGGTATGTGTTACTCCTGTTACAGGTCCAGACAAACAAACTGTACAGAAAAGTTTCTCTCCTCCAAAGAACACCTAACTTGACTATAATTTTGCATTGGATCTTAGACCTTCTGGAAAATCGTCAGCAGTTTAATTGCTCAAAAAGGTACAGATAAATACAAGCTGAATTACAGATAATACCGTGTCAAGCTTCCTGGTAAAATATATGGCTTTGCTATACAGAAGGAGTCTATATGGGAAAACCATAGTCCTGTTAACAAAAAAAATGAGCTGAAAAGCCAGACTGGACAAAAATCCAATTGTCAAGATGTGGCTGGCTGCAGTGGCCCAAGTTTCTCACTTGCCGTTGCATAACAGGCTTTTTGGGTTGCAGTATTCTTGGCAGCCTGAGCAAGAACAGAGACTGTTCAAGTTACACAACTACAACGTCATTAGTGGCTTCTGAAGAGTGTGCCCAGAGCTGCCCAAGTAAGTTAGCATTACACTAAAACATAAGCTGCTAGTTACAATCTTCCCCGTTGTGTACACACGTCAGAACCCCACCGCTGTTTCTCATCCAGCGCATACCAGCGAGCTGCGGGAGCACTGCCTGGCCTGCCCCGGGGCAAGGCCGCAGGCAGCCCCTGCACAGCCGCTAGCATCTTTCAGGAGCTGGAAGACTGAAAAAAGCATTACTCATTCGTTTTTATTTTTAATTTTTAGCAATGTCAAGGGCCTTCTTCAGAAACTGGTGCATTCATTTGCCAGTTATGCCAGAGCAAATCTGGAGCTGAGTCAGTTATTCTTCCTTTTCACTGAGCAACTTACTCTCTGATCTGTCCCGAGTTTTTCAGCTTCTCACTGACTTTTAGTTAAGACCTTTGACCTTGTTACGGTGCTTACTTTCTCATTTGCTGCATTCTCTTTTGCTCTACCAATCAGCTTTATTGACTGTACCCATTTACCAAAGAAATCACTTAGTCACTCACCTTAAAGCATGCTAAACCCATTTATTCAAACACCCGCTCAGGCGTTATTAGAAGCAGTGATTTCCTGAGCAAGGAGACGCTATCCTTCAAAGCACTGAGTAGTACTGATGCTAGGATGTAAAACCATAAACTGCTATTTACAGTCCTGTTTCTCTATGCTTATATTATCAAATACTTTTTCCCTGAGAGGGTGGTGAGGCCCTGGCACAGGCTGCCTAGAGAAGCTGTGGAGGCCCCATCCCCGGAAATGTTCAAGGCCAGGTTGGATGGGGCTTTGGGCAACCTGGTCTAGTGTAGGGTGTCCCTGCCCACGGCAATGGGGTTGGAACTAGATGATCTTTGAGGTCCCTTCCGACCCAAACTATTCTAGGATTCCATGATTCTATATCAAATCTTATTTTTTTAATACAGCATCACTTTTTTTTTCACACTGCAATAGGATGTGTAGGAGGTATAAAAACACCTCACAGTCAATTCAAACTTGTACTTTTAAAATAATCAATTGTTATGCGAACTGCCATATTAACTGCCATCCCCAGTTAAAAATCTAGTGGTTTTGGTACTGCGCAAAAGCCATCCCAGGACTGAATTAATAGCCGCCTTTGGTTGCCTTCTTTTTTCCTCTTTTCTCTTTTTTAACAGCAGCAGCTCATCTCTAAGGAGGTATTACATAATATATGAGATCAAAATATCAAATGATTTTTTAATAATGCAAAATTTAAAACGTCATCTTGACTTTTTTCAAAAAAGTCATGTCATGCTTTTGCCGAGGCATGCCTCCTTTAAAGTATCTAAGGGTCCTAATAGCCTCAGGACGGGATTTTTTTCTATCGACTTTAATCATGGTTGTATAGTATTAAAGAAAAATAGAAGGTGTCTAAGCTATGAAGAACACAGAGATGACAAGTGAAGTTAAACATGTAGCACTGGTACGAGCATCTGTGAGATGTCTAACATTCCTACTGCCAGAGCATGAGCTCCCTTTCTGACTTGTCTCCTCCCTGGATAAAGCTGTAATGTCTGAATTCATCCCTAGTTTGGGAGTTAAGGCTACTCTTTCCCATTTTCCTGAAAATGAGTAACTTCGAAATATTCTAAAATCATCAAGTTATGTTTTGATCAAGTGGATGAGATTTTCCAAAAGAGAACTTTGAAGTGTCCAGTCTCATTGAATCAGTTTCTGGCAGTAAGGGCTGCCCCGTTTGGAAAGCCAGCCCTTTTTACAGCGTCTCAGAGAACTACCCCAAACTGAACACACTAAAAATGCCAAGATTTAATATTTACTTATTGATTTTTCCCAATTTCTTTTTTTCTTTTCCCGTTCTACCTGTTTGGTCCAAAACCCCACAGCAAATCAAATGTGTTCTATTACTCCTCTCCTGTTATGTCACTAAAAATCTACACACATTCTAGAAAGAGAAAGGTATAAAGTACTTCACTTTGACATTTGTGGTTTCTGAAATCACTGACATAAGGGAAAACATTTTCACTTAAAGTAGTCAAAATGATAACTGACCTTTCACTTATGCTGACCAAATGTATTATGTGTCACTCAATCACTGGTACCTATCATTCTTAATTAGCATCTACACATTAAAATAGCTCAGTCCAGGAGTGTATTAATTACTGTTTTATGACTCTGCTTCCTATTATTCTGGCTGTACGGCAGCAACCATAAAACGCCCGGCCTTTTCCAGCACAAAGGGCAGCATGTGTTACGTGTGATTCATGAAAGTTTCATCAATATTTAAGTTCATGTGGTTTAGAGGAGCAGAAGGGAATGAGCTGTTTGTTCTTACTTCACGCCCAGAGGACTTACTTCAATTTTTCAGGACAGTAGAAATCGCACAGTGCGATAGGGCAGAAAATCTGCTTTGTACATATCCTTTCATTCGTACTGTGAGCCACGAACCAAAATAAAACCACAAAAAATATGTGAATTCAGGTAGCTCTCTTTAAAATTCAGTGTACCAATACAGAAATCTAATGGAGGAGAAATCAAAGAAAACATCCTTCCTTTGAACCATCAGCGTTTGACAGAGAACAATCACCTACCATATTCTTTGTATTTAAATTAATGTGGGTTTTCTTTCTTTTTTAACGATGTTGCAGTTCAAAGGACAGACTGATAATAAACCAGCATTTCCTATAATATCTCTTGTGACATGTCATTTGAGACTGTGTATCTCACACCCAAACTTTAGAAATATAATCTATCTGAATGAACTGGCTGCAAGCTGAAACTAGAAATAAGGATTCATTTAGTCTTTTATTTCAGAGACTCGTCTGGGGCAATATGCATGACCATAGCTCAAAGGAAAAACAAAAGCAACAGAGAGATGAAATAATGAAAGACAAAAAAGCCCAAACTTGCACAGCAGCAAGAAGATCAAATTTGTAAAGAGAAAATACAGTTTTTTACTGCACTCCTTACCAATATACACATTAAGCTTTTTAATTTAAAACTGAAAAATCAGTGCATTGGGACTGTCCATATTCAGACCTGCTCTGCAGCTCTGGCTGAGCGGATCGCCCTGTGTACCCAGGCTGGCTCCCCAGCAGGAAAACCCATCGGCATGGATAGGCAGGTTGCGCTCTGAGCGAGGGCAGAGATTCACATCCCCAAGATCAGATGTAAGTTTTTGGTCCATAGAAAAGGGATCAACTACCTTTGCCAGTTGTCTACTTCACATGCTGCTTTTTTCCTAAGGACTCATCTTTATTATCATGAGACTATACAGAGAATATCAACAGTGGAATCAAAAGATTTGAACTGGCAAATATTTAAGTTTGGCCCCACGATTATGCAGCAGATGTACTGAAGGGAGAAGAAAGTTGCAGCACATGTAACAGGAAGATGGTCAAAGTTAAGTCAATCGAAATAGAAGTGGATGCCTTTTGTGCCAGGTCTAGATTATTTTTAACATTAATTCACTAAAGCACCAATGAGAGCTTCAGTCTGTTAATATGCAATAAGATAAGATTCATTAGTATTGTGGTCAAAAAAATTCAGGCTAATGCTATAAAACAGTAGGTTATGCAAGGAATGGGGGGCTCTCACCTCCTGGAACGATAGATCTCTGAAAAAAACTTCAAAATCCCCTCCGCCTGTCCTGAAGTTTGGAGGGAGAAGAGAAACTGAAACACTGATGCTGATCTCAGTGAGACTAAGATTTTGTTGTTCATTCTTAGAAATGTCAAAGATTCATCAAATTTATGGTTGGAAAGGACATTTTGTGTATTATAAGCCATTACATTTCAGCTCATTGCTGCTGGACTGAACCCAGTAATTTGTATTTGGCTAAAGCTTTTTGTGTTGGGCTAAAAAAGTCCTATAAAAAGAAACTCCATCCAGATCTGGATAAACCAAGAGACCCCACTGGCAATTTCTCCAAGCTGTTGTTCTCTAATCTGAATTTATAAGACTTCAGCTTCTAGACACAGGTTTTGTCTATGCTTTTCTTCATTGGAAAAAGATGCTTATTAGCACTTTGTATTTTCTCCTCATGAACAGCCTATAGATGGAAATCAAACAATCTCTGAAATTTTCTTTTTTCCTAGGAGCTAGAAGGGCTGAACTGTAAGACACACCCAAAACGTAATATGTTTTTACGGCATACTGAACTGACTTCAGTGGTGGAGGAGTAGTTCTGCAATTATTTTGGATGCCCAGTGAAAATGGTTAATAGTATTGCGCCTGGAATTAGTATTTGTACATTTATCCTCTAAACCTTTATAATCAGCTGTGATTCCCCACTAATAACAACTTTTTTCTTTATCCATTTAACTGTGTATGTGACTGGTATTTTATAAATACTGAAGTTTAATGCAAATATGTGGTAAATCAGATACCCCTAAGCAAGCCCAAGATTTTGTATGTGCATATTTTTCTAAGTCTAAAAAATACTTGTTATAAACATCAAATACACAAGCTTAAATAGTTCTCTTCTCCGATTTCTACACTTCTGTCAAAAATAAATTCAGGTAGGACCTAGTCTTCTTCTTAGTGAGAGATACAATCTGCAAAATGTCACCTTTGGATCACAGTTCTCCCTAAACCATGTGAATAATGCTCAGTCAACTGGAAAACCATTCAGGTTCATTAAATATGTATAAACATTATTACATCAATACATAAGTCATAACAACAGAACGTATTCTAAATGTATCTATTTGGCAAATAGTTTACTCCTGGTGAGACATGGACATGGAATTTGCTATTAAAATTACAACTAAGAGGAAAAAAAATATTTCATCATATATGAGGCGAATTTATATAATTTGTATGTGTTCTGCTCCTTACAGAAATAAACTGAGTTTTCTGTAATACCTTTCCTCACATGGGGCTTTTCACTCTCTTAAGTTTTGAAACTTGACTCCTGTTTTGATTTTGAATTTTTTTTTTCTTTGCTGATAGAAATTATTCCTCAAAAGAATTCTTCCATCAAGTCTAAATGGTAACACATAGTGGACTTTTCAGAAGTTGTATACACAGCCAAAATAACACGAGGAGGAGGCAGTATGAGTAGGAAATGCATCTGAAATCAGCTGTATGTAAAAGGTTGGAGGAGTAAGCAAATTACCAAAGATCTCTTGTGTTCTGAGTGATTGACAAACTATAATCTGGGTACAGACGGATTGTCTGCTTGGCCATACGTGTGCATACCTGTTACATTTTGCTAAACAAGAGGAGCTACTTTCCAGTTATCTGAAACACAAAACCCACGAAACAAAGGAGTAAATCCTTCATACACTAATAAAAGCCTATTGTCTGATTTAGAAAAACCGAAAAATTATTCTTTTTCATTTATTGTTTTAAACTTTCAATTAAGGTTACAAATACCTAAAAGCCAGACTCTAATCACATGACAACCAAAGGAGTAAATCTGAAACCAGTAACCCTATCAATTCAACCTGGATGAATCAATATAATAGCTCATCTCTTCTCAAATCAGAAGAAATCAACTGATTTTAAAAGAAAGTTACTAGTTCCATTCACAGGTGAAACATGGCTTAGATCAAAAAAGATAGCTCGTAGGAATTAAGTTAAAAATAATAGTTGTATGTCTTCATTAGACATTTGACCTCAGTCATCAACATTTCCAAAATATCTGAAGACAATATTCTGCTCAAAATAGAATCAGTACTCATTATTACTATTACTATCATTATCACTTCTATTATTATTTTCTTTTCTAGGTCCTTCAGTGATTTCCTTCAGACATTTATTAATTTGTTTGTTCACTGCATAAGTTGTTGCTGCTCTTTTTCTACAGATCATCAGCAGTAATATACTGGAGATCTAGCAAAATAATAGCAACTTCAACCTTTACCCAAGATACTACATTCAGGATTTTACACAAAATTGGGGCCTGATCCTGTAAATGCGTTTGGTAAAGAGAAGAGTTTGCTACTTCAAGCACTCCGCCTGATTTCAACATCATGACTTAAAGTCTTTGCTTGGTCAACTCAATCCTTTGGGCGTTGCTCTTTATTTTGCGTTGCACAAAAACAAATGAATAACTGTTTCAAATGCCCTTACAGCCAAGGGAGGTAACATCAGGGTGAAAGATAAAATGGTATGAGGAATGTTTCGCAGATTTTTATGTGCATTATTTGGCGTGACATTCCAGTTACTAAAATACAAGTGGAGCACTTGGAGAAGGCACAGTTATATCTCCCAAAGGGAAATCAGGTGTGCCAATAGGTAACTCAAGATCTGTCAAGGAGAAACTGAAAGGAAGAGGTCTGCCACTCTCCATCTTCAGCCAATGTCGTGTTCTGCAACCTCATCAGTAGGACAGCTGTGAGTGTTTTAAGAAGACACAGGAAAATTCCTTCCCTGAAAATGAATTAGTCAGGAGGAGGACATTGGTGTGTATCTCACAAGACTGGCCTTTAAAGGTCCATGAGACTGTGAACACGTACTGGCATATTTGCATTCTCCTTTTCCATGTTTGTCTCTTGCACGCTCATAGCACAAACATGGGAAAACTGCCAGCAGTTACAGAAACAGCTCTTGTATGGCAATGGCCCAGAGCAAGTACATCAGGGTACACCGGTAAGTTTAAGTCTCCTGCCTCCAGCTTGTGCAAGAAACTGTAAAATCAGAACTTTCTGCATCAAAAAAAAAAAGAACAATTCAGAATAATAAATATAAAAGGCAGTAGCAAGGAAACATTTAAGGCAGTTGGGTATCTTATATAATGCACGTCATCTTATACAAAGTTCCCTCATCTTTAAGCACTTAGATGTCTTTAGCTGCAGATGGCAGAAATGTCCCTCCATTAGTGCCAAGGCACCAAACACCTCCCTCTTCCTGCGTGAGTCTCTCTTCCGTCCACATTTAAGGCAAGGAGGAAGTTTTACATGGGAAAATGTAAATGACTTACAAAGAGGACTGCTGATGTTGGAATAAGCAGTTGCTCTGCAGGACCTCCTCTAGCTCTGTCCAGGGAGGATTTGGATAAGCAGAGTTGCCACACTTTACCTGCACTGCCCCAGGTAGAGCCTGAAGATGGTCCCTTCATTTGTTAGTGCTCCAGAAAAAGATGGAGTTTCTTCACACCTCGGTTCCTTGCCAATCTGCTCTGAGGAAAAATTCCTCTCTAACACCAGATCTAGAGATTAGTTCATTTCTGTGTGTGTGAGTGAATACTATTACTGTGTTTTCTGACAGCAATTCCTAGGACACTCTCTGTAAACCCCCTAAAAAATAAAAGAGCCCCTAAAAGTTGCATTGTTCTTTAATTCCCGCTAAAGACATAATCCGTATTTTACGCCGTAAGTGATTGACACACAGAGGACTCTTACGCCACAAACTGAAGATTATAGCTTAAATACTCCTCGTAATAAAAATGGAGGCCAAAGATGTATTAGCAGAATTATTTCTAAATAAGTTCTTTCCAAAGCTTTCTGTCAGTCATTTAAACCCGTATTTTGGGGTCACCTGTGACCCACATTTGCTTTAGCTGTGTCACATGCACATATCTTCTTTTTGTCTTTTTTCAACCTTACAATGTAAGAGCTAACTCTTTGGAGAAGACAAGAAAGGAGAAATGGTGCAGCAAATGGCACATTACACCTTTTCAATGCCATTGTTTTTAAACACTACGTGCATGATTAGCATTGTTCTTTTTAATGTTTTAAGCGGATGACTGCTACGATAAAAAAAATAAATTAAAAAAATGTTGGATTGGGAACAAATTGTGATTCATGACTGTAGGATAATTTGTAGCAAACACTATACTCACCAGACAGTCCATACTCGAGATGACACCCACCAGCCAGTCCTGATGATTGCAAACTAACCTCTGAACATCCTTTTGAATGGAGATCTTATTTGGGAGACGGCAGAGAAAGGATTTAAGTACATAAACTACAGATGGCCTCCTTGTGCTGATCCTGTCTCATCCCCTACCCTATTTATACTTAATTTTATACAAGCAGCTCCCCCAGTTGGTAGCTGAAAAGAAAGTGTTTTGCACATACACCTCTGACAGAAGAGGACCACAGCTCATTTCATCTTCTGGTCATTCACATTTTTGTTCATTCCAAAGTCTCCATAGTTGAAGTCTTTCTACAAGTATTGAACACTACAAAATAAGTTGATTGAATTCACCCCTTCAAAACTCTGACCTAGTCCAGACAGTAAAACAGCAACCATCACAGCAGCTAAATTTCCAGTTCACCCCAGTCTAAATAGGAAGGCTTACATGAGTGTAGACTTTGCAGGGTTAGGCAGTCCTGAAACAGGTGGACTGGGATGCTCTCTGGGGCTTCAAGGGAAATCCAATACAGGAAGACTGTATTAATTTTTAAAAAGCTCTTTAAAAGGAATGACTGCCATCTGTGCATGGAAGAGGTAAGTCCTCTGGTCAATATCCCAGCCAGAGCACATCAAAGTGGCTTCACACTTCAGCAGAGCTGCATCGTTCCGCACAACGGGAGATGAGCCTCACGTTGCAGAGCTACACATAGAGCAACTTGCCGGCTCCTTCAGTAGTGGGCCTGAAAACTACATTGTTTTCTCATGATTTTACAGGATAATTCACACCTGATGTTTTGTGGCACTCACTTTACAGAACTCGGAATCTGATTTTGACTTCTCTTTCTAATGACTTTGCTGGATCTCCCATCCCACCACCCCCATATACAGAATGTTGCAGACTTGCTTCAAACCATTAACACAAACCCAGCTGCCAAATAGGATATCAGCAGCACTTAGATGACTGTATTCATTTCAAAATTGTACTCTTTTTTACAGTGAGCCACTTTCTGGATATCAGAAGTCAGCTGGAGAAGCGTAACGAGACAGAAACCAGTTTATTGCAAGCCACAGATGTTTAGCTTTTGCCTTGCTTATATTTCATGGAGAACATGACAGGCTTGCTAGGTGCAGAGCTAAGATCAGACATGCTCTACAAGCCTTTGTAGTGCAGAAGTTAGATTTTGTCAGATGAAAGAGGTTTTGCTGCTTTCAGAAACACAGTAAGCCCTGTAAAAATGAGTTGCATACAGTGAATTATTCCTCACAAGGTAACTTTCATGATTTATTTCTTTCTAACATAATTCATAAAGGTTCAAGCCCTCTTAGTCTGGGGAGTTGCAAACTGTGGTGATCTTGATGTTAACCATCACCAAGTCTTCTCACCTTCCTACTATGACAACAAGAAATTTCACACAGAACTGGCTAGAATTTAAAAAAAAAAAAAAGGCATGAAAGTTGTGTGAAAGGTAGCTCACAACATATCATGTTGTTTTGTTTTCTGACATACTTTGCGAAAAATATATGCACCACTTCATGAATAAAAAACGTCATCTGTGACCCACCTTAAAATTCTTAGATTCCCATTTACATGAAAAAGAGTTTTGCCACAGCAAGAAGACCTAGTTTAGAGCTCTTCGTTACTTAAACCTAAGAGGTTTTCACTCCACAGTCCACAAATAAACATATAACAAAGGAATGATTGCATTTCTAAGTGAACATAAAAGGATAAATTCTTAGTGTAAGTCAAGTAAAGAAGAAAGAAAACATAAACAGTGGATTTTTCCATAAAGATTATGAAAGGTTTTGGAGTTATCTGAAAAGTATACACCAATTACCAGAAACTGATCCATCATCTCTCTCACCCACTTTCTTTTTCTATTTATAATAAATTTCATAACTTTAAAAGAAAAAAAAATGAAGTTTTATCACTCAGTGCTTTCAGAATTCCAAAGCAATATATGAAAGTGCTACTTTTTTAATAAAGTAAAATTAACTTAATCTGCACATCCTCAGGGCAATAAGAATATTATTTTTCATCACTACAAAGCGATCCAACTGCTTCTCAGTTTTTAAGAACTACCTTTAGATTTTAATTTGAAAATTCATGCACTCCTCCTGTTTTTAAATCCATTAATTACACTGTTTAGTTGCATCGTAGTGCTGGCATGGAGCATCGCTGTTAGATACTGAAACTGAAATAATTTCCATTTACTGTCACATTCATTATCCACTGTGCAGAATTCAAAGATGAGCGCAGGAATATAAGAAAAAGATGTGACTTAGAAAAAGGAAGCACAGTTTTCAAGAGTTTGCTACCTCTCTAATAGCAAATATTGAGAAGTCCTGGAAAAAAAAAACAAAACCTTTTCATTTTAGTCATGTTAAGTAACAGCTTTAGCACAGACACTTCTTCACACTCCACAGTTTTCAAACAAGTATTGAAATGTTTTTAAGTGGACTGTGACTTTTCGAGTGACAACCTGAAAGAAGTAAACCCATGCCCCTGGGTACTGCAGTTGACTTTCAATCATCATCTCCAAAGCTGTTGACTCCTCTTTTACTATCTAGTTTCTGCGGTGGAGTGGGAAGAGGGACAAGAGGAAGACTGACAATCTGTGCCACAACAACAGAATTGTTACAGTGCCACAGGAATTGTTTCTGCCTTTCATATTCAAGGTACACTAGCATACTTGCCAAGCAATGAATTACTTTTCCACAGGCAAAATGAAGAACTGGTATGATTCTCTAGTGTGCATGGAGGACACTGAAGCCTGTTTAAGAACTTAGTTTTGCAGTTTACAGAACATCTCAATGGTGATTTCAAGCGGATATTAAGACATGTAGATCATTACAAAGATCATAAAAAGACAACATGCGTACAAGAGGTATGAGAAGTTCCCAACAGCACTATGATTTCTTTAGTACAGCTTGAACAAGAACCAGAAGATGATATAAAGAGCCACATTTATTTGTACCACCGTAGTGCCGGTCATCTCACACAGCGTAGTCACCATCCCACCAAACAGGATGGCGAGTTCTTACGGCACATCTAGCTTTACCGTTGCTTAGTTTTTGTGATACTTCCTGGCTGTTTCATTACAGCAGCGCTCATGCAAACTAAAAATGCAGTCTTCTCACAAGCTCTTCAAGCCCTTGCATCACTCTGAGGTTTGTCTCTAGCTCTTCCACTTCTTGTGTGCATGTGCCTTTTAGTTACGTCCATTTCTGTGGCTGTGAAAAATAACTCACCTGACTTCTCAAAGCCATAGCCTGATTACATTGTCTGCCTCCTTCTGGTCCCAAAACCGACATCGCCTACATGATAAAACTGTTCGGTAACTGTTCAGCGACAGGCAGCTTCTACAAATACACAGGAACAGCATGACTTTCACTAGCTGCCGGAGACAAGCATGGCCAGCTTCAGAGGAGCTGCTCGCACCATCCTTCCCTCCACTATATTTTGCAGTGAACAATTCATGATAATTTTTTTATTTCATTTGATGAAGAAAGGAAACTAAAAAAGCAGGAGAGTTGTAATTAAAACTTGATCCATTTGAAAAGATAATTGTTATTTTGAGATGGAGCATCCTCTCTGATCCCAGTACAGCTAGTCATAACATTGCTAGCACTTATGATGGGTAGAAGATTAGAAGCCAATGTAGAGAAAACGCTGCCTTCTCAAGTCAGTGAACAGCAAACAATCTTTTATGGCTAGATATTTAGGCAGCTGGGACTGCATCCCAGTCAAGGTGGTCCGAATCAGATACCTGAAGTCACGTTCCAGCTTCCTCAGTTTGCAACTATTCCTATTCATTCGAGACTGCTAGTATGCATATTCAGCATTTTTTTTAATGTGACACCATTTGTATGTCTAACTGTACCTACCTTTAAGCAGTCCTTTTTGAAACTTTTTCCCATTTAGTATTTCAGTACAGAATCAACCACCAGCCCGATCCATCACTTACAATTACTACCATCTGTATCTGCAGTCAAATAACAAGGGTATACTACAAAGAGAACAAAATCACTTCCACTGCCCATTAAGGAAACTAGAATTAATTCCACTGATCTGCACTCAAGCATCTTTAATTAAAAGATCATAAGCATATAAGTGGCTTTGATTTCTTCTTCTAATGTCCTCCTCAATTATTTATTGTGCTCACCTTCTCACATCTGTGCACATTTTTCTATTAGACGAATATAAAATATAAATGTTGTTGCACTTTTGAGTATTTCCAACTGCAGCACAAATGTTATTAACCCCTTACTCAACTTAGGCAAATACACATACCCGTCAGCCAAAGTGAGGTCACATAAAACTAAGACAGATTGAACATGCAGAATATATCTACAAAGTCATTTGAGCTTTTTTCTCTTTATCTACTACATGAATAACCACAAGAAAGCTTCTGCATTAGCTTTTATAATGACTTGGTTCTGCTGCTAATGATTCACTGTGCTAAAGCATAACCTGTGAGGTTTTCTCTCCATGTGCAAGCATGAATGAAGCTTACAGGACCTCATGTCCTTAGTAGGTGTGAATATTCCCCTCTGTGTGGGGAGAGCTCTAAAACCCACCAGTCTGTCCTAAGGGTCAGTTGGAAGCAAGCCTCCAATTCTATTTTCCTGCTAATATCATTTACAGATGATAAACAGCAGCTAAAACTTTCCTGTATATGTCTACTCACATTATTTGTTGTAAACAATGATAGCTACAAAGCATTTGCAGTATGAGCTATGTAATATAATGCCTCTATGTACTTCCTTAGTTTCCTTTCATAAGCGTTCCTCCAATTTCATGCTTTACAAGAGCACCATATTTATCCATGTTACAGAAAGGCTCATTTCTATCCCTAAAATAAAATTAAAAAAAAAATAAATTTAAACTGGTAATCATATTCACATCTCTGAAATGTTAATCCAGGACTGCAATATGTCTGTTCTATCACAAAAGATCGCTGAAAACCCTTACTAAGTAAAGCCAGAGTTTCTCAAGTGTACAAAGTTAATAGAGCAAAACCAGCTCACCACAGTATTTATTATGAACAATCATCTTCTGAAGACGGTAAATCAATATCTATGTGCAAACAGAAGTGTTCTGTGGAAAGCATTACAGAAAAGTGAGCCCCCCTTTCATTACAGAAGGCTGGAAGTTCTTCTCCATCCTTTGCTTTTTAGTGTGGATAATTTTATTTAAGAGTGTGTGCTTGCATCTGCACAGAAGCTGAAAACCAAACCATGACGCGTTCTGGATGGTAAATTACATGAGACTTGATTTTAAATGAAGAGGATCAGTTATATAACTTAGTTTCCCTTCTTGGAGGGATGGGATGAATAGAGAGGAGGAAGGAAGGATTTGCTTGTGTTCTAAAAAACAGGAAAACACCCTAGAAAATAGGGCTTGCTGCAGTTCCCGTATTTTCAGCAAGAGCTGAAGTTGTAGCAAGAGCGAGGGACTACATACAATGGTATTTTATTGAATGAAAATCCCAAATCTTGCACTTATTTTATATCTCAGAATCAAATCAAAAGGAGCAAAACTCACTGAATTCAACTACACAAACATCCCTTCAAATACAAGAAACCCATGATGAAAGACATCAACGTACACAGATGTGCACAGAAAGGCTTGAGAGTTTCCTTAAGAAGGTCAAGGAACTGCTGAGCATCACACTACTCTTCCTAAACCGTTTGTGTGAGAAAAAGCACCCCTCAGCCATGACACCTCATGTCAGATGTCCCAACAGTACCTTGGAAGTCCAAGAAATGAGGACAAAAGCATCACTTTTGGAACATCTCGTTTCACTGTGGTTCCAGAACGAGAAAGACAAAGAGGAGGGCTAGCTCTCCTGCAACATGGACTGTCATTTCCATGATCACAAGTAGTCTTTATGTTAAATACACCATTAAGATGAAAAGGCAGATAGGAGGATATGCTATTATTTCAGTCAGACTAGCCACAGGGAGAAGTAGTGCACTTTAGATTGCATTGTGTAAAGCATTCCTTTTACAATAAACGCATAAATAAAAGCAGAGATTACGAAGCATTCGTTGCTAAGATCCTATATTGTCTGAATTCATGAATTTTCCTCAGTTGAAGACTTTCATCTCCCTCAGGCAATAAGCAAAATTAAACTTGTATTTCAGCAGATGACTATTGGATTATACACCATTTTTCCCAGTGGAATGCCAGGTGAGGCTGTATTTTTAAAAAAAAAGTGCTTTAAAAATTGGGCAAAATTGCCTTAATTTGAACTAGATTCATTGAAATTAGGCTGATTAAATAGGACACTGGTAATTTACTTTGTTTTCTAGATTGGTTATCTATTCACTGAAAGTCACCATATGTAATCTGTAAAGCACTGTTGGCCAGTATCTTGAGATTAAAGTAAAGATCTGATTCTTTTCCTTGGCCTCAAATGGCAGCTGTCACTTTCACACTATTGCACCCAGTATTACCCCTGTTTTCAGGATAAAGAACTCATTCTGCATTGATCAAGCCTTCAGTTATAATAGAAGTGATCTAGAAGTGACTCTTGGGTCAAAATCACCGTCCCTGGAGACATTCAAAAAATATGTAGATGTGGCACTCCAGGACATGATCTAGTAGGCATGGTGGTGTTAGGCTGACGGTTGGACTTGATGATCTCAGAGCTCCTTTCCAACCTTAGTGATTCTGTGATTCTATGAAAATGCATTCCCCTCAAAAGCTGGAAATCTTTCAGAAGTTTGGAAGGATAAAGATGGGATCCAAGCAAACCAGAAAACCATCCTACAAACTTTACAGGGAAATTAGGAAGAAATATATACATATATATAAACATTTATTTATTTTCTTTTTTGTACTCAGGCACCTTTTTTCCTACTTTGTATTATGTGGTAGGATTATCTTTTTTTTTTCCACAGTGAAAGGATCAGTTGTGTAAACTGTTGAGCTTTTGCCCTGCTACACAGCCATTATATATTTTAGAGTGGCTTATTATTATACCTGGATTTATTAACCATTTATTTTGATGTGACAGACGATTACTTAGCAGTAACAAATGCCAAGTGGGCAGAAAGCTAGTGAGTAAAGCTGAATAAGAAAGTCGGGAGGCCAGGACTGGGCTACAATTCTGAAGCTTCTCTGTTCTCAACCTTTAATTCACTGCCTGTCACCTTACCCAGGTGCTGACCTAAACCAAGTCCCTCCAGAAAACTGATGTCTATTTACCACCTCCTCCATTCGTTTACACCAGATGCTGATCTAAACTGAGCAAAACTGCTTTCCCCTGATGCCCTTTGTGCTTATGTGTATATTCATACACCTTAAAAATGCTCCTCCTTTGCCTCTGCAGAACCTGCAAGCAGTACATCTAGAAGGAGAAGAGGAAAAACACATCTAAGCAAGGATAACAGAGAAGAGAAAAAATGCTGGACAGGAGTAGGTTCTGCAGCAGGGATAGCTTTGTCCTCTGCTTGAGACACTCCAGAAGACTCTACAGAAGCAGGAGATACTGTGCTGTTTCCTGCAAATATCTTGCCTGTAGAGCTACAGCTTGCTGAGAAACCGTGAAGAACAATGTGCAAGCTTCTAAGAGTCTCGCTAACAATCCCTGCCATGGTTTTCCCAGGATAAATCTGCAATCATTTAAAAATATCCATTATAAAAAGCAGTGAGCTGCAGTGAGACAGCCCCATTACCACCCATGATGTAGGCTGCTCCATGCCACCATTCAGCGTGACACACATTATATACATGTAGTTGGCCTATCATCCACACCCTGCTGCTGAGTTGAACAATGCCCAATGCCAACATTTTACCATGCCAGTGGAAATATATTTCTTTGGCTCATTTCCACGTGTTACACAATCTCATAAAGTGGTTTAAATACAGAGTTCAGGACAGTGGGGTGATTTAAAGAAGGTGATTGATTCTGCTAACACTGAAGATGAGAGAGGGGGAAGAATAGATTTAAAAAGAAAATAAACATTTTGCTTGAAATCACTGACACATGTTTCAGGAGCTATGTTTCAAATGCAGACATCAATATTCTTATTTTCTGTTAACATTCACATTGATATAAGTTTCAATACTACACTTTTCACTGTTCAAAACTTCCTTGGAAGTTAAAGTTAGATCTATGAAATACATGTGAGCCCTGCCTATCAATGATTAGTCAAATATATTAATTTACTTCTCAAATACATGAGATTAATTTAATACATTTTTTATGCCCTTATTAACTCTCAGTTATTGACACTTTCCTTTTTTCTTTTTTCTTTCCCCCTCCCTCCCTGTATTCAAACAGTTATTTCTAAGGGATGGATTTTAAGTGCCAACTCTTAAAGCCCAAGCCAGAAATTAATTTCTGACATAGATATGGGAAAGCGAGCCTCTCCTGCACTTCTCCTCGGCTGCAGCTAGAGCTACTATAGTATACAACCGTTTTAACGAATACTGGTAGTTTCTCCAGTTTCTACAGGCCCTGTGGTGTTTTATAACCCCCCACAGGAAAATGATGCCGGAAGGACCCCAGTCCCTGCGCGGCTGCCTCCAGCCACCCCCTCCCTGCGCTGGAGCAGGTTCCCGCAGGTCGGCGCTCTGCTGCGGAGGGGAACGGGATTACCTCCTTCCCTTCCAAAATGCAAAGAGCAGCACGTTGTTAAAAGGGAGCGATTTCATAGCCTAACGTCACCGGGGTAGCATAAAGCAGCAACGTGTCCAAAATTAAACACTGAATTGGAGGGGGGGGGCGGAAAATTCACATATCTCTCACAGGAGATTTTCCCAGCCTACTCCTCGCCTGGCCAAAACCCCCGTATTCTATCATTGCATTAACAAAGCCAAGGAGCTCACGCTGTGGCATCTCATCGGAGGGCACTGGAGTTAACAATGCGAGTGTGAGCTCCAGTGGCCATGGCAACAGTAGCTAATTCTTCTTCCCAATCAGGGTGGCAATTCTCTCCCATGGCTTGAATCAGTTACAAAACAAAATACTCTCAAAGACCTTTCAGAGCCAATAGCCTCGCAGCTAATCTGCTAATAGGAAATAATCTGCAGCTAATATACACATTCCAGGGCAGCAGTGTGTTTTCTTAATACTTTGTTACATGGGCCTCTTTCCAAAGAAAGCATAGCAAAGAATAGAAAACAGACATTCATTAAAAATAGTATAATACTACCTGGCCACTATTAATGCCTGAAACGTGCTGCAACTTGCGTGGCTCTTAAATGGTGATTTGGAGTGACAGCACTAGATAGGCTGAATGCAATGCAATTAGATCAAAAATGTTACATACAGCATTAGTTAGCAGCTAGTTCATGTGAAAAATCAGACTTAAAATGATTTCCACATTTCTCTCTTTTCAGTTGGCCTTAATTAAAGGATCTGCTAACAAAAGCACTGAGTTGAGTACGTGCATCAGTAATATACAGTCTAGATGGATACAAGAAAACAAGTATTAATAAATATACACTTACAACATACTCATCTAACTGTGCGATACGAGTTTAGACATAAGCTGGCTTAAACACATGAGTAAACAGCAGAAACGGGCAGTGGGTGAGACAGGAGTGCTGAAAAAACAGTGATGAATCACCAGCTCTGCACCAGTCATGGCAGGAATACTTCTCAGCACGGCTTCGCTCGAATTTACTACGGGTAGGACTGCACTGCTGCAAGCCCGAGTGCATTGGCTCCCGTCCGCTGTGGAACAGGAGCAGGCACAAAGGCAGGGTGAGCTCCAGCGTGCCGGGGACATACAACTGCCATCTTGTATGTGTAAAAAACCACAAACTCAGAGACACAGCACTACTGTTGGATTAAGGAGAAAATTATACCCGCATCCCTAGCAATTCCAAACGTTGCCGATGGAGGTGGTTCTTACAGGAGATAACTCTCCCAGCTTCACAACTGTCTTTGCTCACCACAGCCAACCCAAACCACCATATCTCCACCACCAACATTGTCCACATCAAACTAAAATTCTCTCAGTGCTCAGGTATATACAGATTTTTCTTTCTTTTTCCCCTAGATTTGTAAAGTTGATGAGACCTGGTCATTTCAGGCCACTGCACAGGCATCAAACAGAATTGAGACTGCAGATTCTGGGGAAGACTGAGAAAGAAGTGACTAATACATAGTTCAGTGCAGTGTAACTGGATGTCTTCAGCTATCTGCTACAATGGTAGAGGCACCTCTGGTTTGGGCTACCAAAATGTTTCGTTAGTCTAGCCCCTCCTGTTAATTTCTGAAACTTCCATTGATCAGGGTGACATTTCACAGATTTGCTCTTGTTCCTAAGATGACTACTCTTCACTGTAATTTTAAATGTAATTTAAAATTCTGTGTCTATATTTAATATAAAAGCTGTTTTCTTTTAAATGAAGAGAACAAAAAATACATCTCTCCATTATGATCTTATTTTTATTTTATTGAGAACTGCTTGAGTACTGAAATGTGAAAAGAAAGACAATGTAACGGGCAAACAATTTTAGCAGCAACACTTTTCAAATATTCGATTAAGAACTATTATGGAAGTACCCGAGCCAAAGGCCTTCAAAAACAGCAGTTCTCCCAGTGCAGAAATATGAGGGATACAGTTTTAGTAACATTCAGAACATCGCTACTGGGGAAAGACCTTCTCCACATCTGTGGTCACCTCCTTTACAGGGAATTGCTTTTGTGTCTACCTATCTCACGATTTCCTGTCATGCAATCCATTTCTAATGTGTCTGTCATTCCCCAGGTAAATTAGATGATTTACGAGAACCACTGGAAATTGGTCACTTATAGATATGTCTAATGACTGACAGTGAGATGCTCTTGCACTTGGGCATTTATAAGAGCTGCTTCCTGCGTGAGTTCTCTTTGAAGTCATCCCACGAGCTCCTGCTGCGTGCCCTGGGGCAGAAAGCTGCCAGGACAGGACCTCTTCACAGGGCAGCCTGTTTCCCTGAGACACCCTGGAGCACCATCTCTGCACATCTGTAAAATCCGGCTGAAACAGGCTGAAACGCTGACAAGTTGCTGGGTAAGAGCAAGAGGAGCAGAAATGACTGTACAAACATATACAAACATCCTTCTTCCCATAAATGCAGGAACATGGTTGCACAAAGCTGCGTTACAACGTATACAAGCCCAACACAGAGCGATAAATCAAATTTTCCTTGACCTTGCTCAGAACAAGTGGTTTTGCTGCTGGTCTGCAGTTGGTATGTCAGCATATTGTGTTTAGGGACAGCTGTTTTATGCAAACTGACAAACTGCATGATTTACCTTTTTTTTGTTCATTTATTTTATTCTGGTACCGAGGTTCAATCCCATCCTTTGCTACAACAGCCAGACTCATTCTGAGCACACTCTGCAGAGAGAATGGGATTTCAATAGTGGTCAGCACTAACCTACTTCTGCTCTCCAGCCATTGGCACAGTAAGTAAATGCTCCTTGATTTTGATGGAGAAACACAAACAGGTCATTGCTGAGGGCTCTTGAAATTCCACCAGAATCCCTAAACAGGTCGAACTTGCTGCAGTCTCACTGCTGTTTATCCCTGACAAACTCAGAGCGTGTGGTATCTGTGTATCTTGATATATGTTTTAACGGGTTGCTTGAAAGAAAATTGTGCAAATAGGCACAAAGGGGGAAAAAAAAAACCAAAAAAACACATCACCTTTTTATCCCATTCTGACTTTCCCCCAGTTCTGGATGGTGATGGTTTGGTCCAGCAATGTGCTTGCCTTCACACTGCAGTTCCTGCATCCTCTGTGTCTCAGTGAGAAAGGAAAAAAAGCTCCCTGAGTCACTGTGCGTTGCAAGGCTTTACTTGGTGAGAGTCCTGAATATTGCCCATTTCTTAGAAAACAGGAGAGAGGCAGAATAAGAAATAGAAAATAAAAGCTGAAACCTTTAAAGTTAAATGATCTTCAACACTGAAGAGTGCTTTTATTTCTCTTTAAATCAGTTTTTATAATTTGAGTTGTCATGACAACATGATGCAACACTTCACTGCCATGACAATCTGACAACTTTCAAAAACAGTAAGTGCTGTTTTTACTCTGTTTTTCAATCGCTCCCAAGGAAACAAGCTGTTATTTACTTCTGTGACGAAACTCATACGATACCATAATGGATCCAATGTCAAGAAAAATTAAAGCATAGAATGGGGGAAACAGGGATGGAAAATGTGCTTTTGTGTACATAATTACTCCATAAAAAGTGCACATTTTTTCCACTCTCTTATCCTGATTCACCAGCATAACTCTGCTTATTTCCACCTATGAATTCACTGACTTTCTCTTCTACCTGACAAGAACCAGTCCCTGATTAATCACAAGATCGTCATTGACTCAAAACTGTCTTGTTTTCTTAGCAGCAGTTTTATTTGATTTTTTTTGTGCTTGGTTGTGTGTGTTTGGATACTACACAACAAACTGAAATAAATGAAATCTCTGTGTGACCATGAGTTAATTCCGGTGGAGCAATGTATTTGTAAATCCCATCAACTTATGCGAGACATGTCTAAATTCTACGGGGATGATAAATCCACTGGCTAACTCCCTTCTAGGCAAAGCCAGGAAATGTTTCCAGACCCTGGAGCTTGGTTATCTATATTATTCAGCTGTGGGGAAAAAAAATCACTGGGATGACACCTATTCTGTCTAACAAAAATAATTCTCAGGAGTTAGCATGGACCAAGGACCACCCCCAAACAGGCAGTATGGATGCAGCCACCTTATTTTGGAAGCTGAGGCAGTTTAATACTACTAAAACACAGCAGCTGGCCTCAGTGGTATGGGATGATCGCTAGGACCTACTTATCTACTGGGATAGATATAGCCACTGTTTTCCTAGCAGCCTTTTTTTTGAGGAATATGAAGAAGCTCAAAACACTTGACAACAAAATACACTATATTAAAGGCCCACTTGACACCGGGGTTGGTGTGATGGAGGCTCTGTCAAAGCACAGCAATGCATTTATCTCGCACTCACTACAGGGTACCTGCTATCTCAGGCAGGTGTCCAGGTCAATACCTCGACACTGCCTGCTGCCGAATCCCTCCACCCTCCGTAGAAGCTTCTGAGTCTGGACACAGCCAGAGGGGTAGGGAGGAATCAGGGAGACTTTCAGCCTGATACAACATGGCGATGTGTTTTGAATATCAATGATTGCTTGCTTAAACAAAAGACAGTGCTGGAGCAAAGGAGCAGGAGTACTTTTAGGACACTACAGCTGACAAATTGTCGTGTGCGTACAAGCTCACCTCTATGACAAAATGTTAAATATATATGTATATGTTTGTGTACAATTGACATATATATATATATTGAAAAATCCTACATTTTTGGCAGCAAAGGTACATCTGTTTGCAGCATCAATATCTAATACCAGAAAGTGAATCATTCTACAGGGGAAAAAAAAAAAGTGTACTCTCATGACTGATGTTTTCTCTCATTTAAAAGACTTCACGTACTTTCACTACCCTATTCAGTAGTTTGGTGACTATTATTTACCCATGTCAGACTCAGATAAAAGTAAGCTAAATCAGAGGTTTCGGTGCTTTACCTTCTTTTCTAAGAGCTCAAGATTTAATTTTCAACCTCCTAGAAGACAAGAGTTCACTATCAGAACCAAAGCACAGAACAGTTAAAAATCAAAAATTTCCATCCGCTCCTGCTTTTCTGTAAGAGAATCTTTCCACTGATTTCAATGTAACCTAAACCAGAGAATAAGCGCATATACATAAGCTCTTCATTAAACAAAAAAACACCAAACAAACAAGACCCACCCCTGCCTCCAAAATCCCACACAGTTCCCATTCCACATCTTTGTGTGTCTCTATTTATTACGAGTTCCTGTTGACAGGAACAGATATAGCCTTTGTTTCCATTGGTACCTCATTAGCAAAACAAAGTTGCCAAAAGCCAAAATGGTTCGAGATGTTGTTTCACAAAAGTTGCCCATAAACCAACTTCTGTTTATGTTTATCAGTCAAAATGTGCTCACACGTTTTGTCACACAGGCCCTATGGTCAGGATTATCTTGCCTTTCTTCTCCTGACAGGTGGCACCTACTCAAAACCATGACACTCTGCTCTGTGCTCTCCAAAACCCATCAGAAGCCTAGGTATTGTAAGGAGGGGGAGAGAAGACAAAACTCATTGCAGAGAAGGAAACGGAAGTGGGAACTCGGGAAGTTCATCAGGTTTCTGAACAGCATAGCAGTGACTCGACTCAGAAACTTATACGCTGGGAACCTGCATTTTGACTCACATGCAGCAAGTGGAGACACTCATAGGCACCATCCAGACGGTAATTTGAACTACTTGGTCAAAGCATGGGTGAAAAATCATCATTTAACATGGCCTATGGAACCAGGACAAAGAGTGGAGAGGACAAGTTGTGCAGCGACACTTTATTAGTAGCAGATAAATTGGTATGAACTGGGTATGTTTTCAGACATTGGAATACTAACACGCAGTTTCAGTAACGGTGTGTTACCAACCTCAGACTGCTTCAATGCTGAATACTGACTTTTCTTTCTCATGAAATGTTCCTTCTCAGAGGAAGAAAAGGGAGATATTTTTTTTAACTTGCCTCTCAAGAAATGACCCAGAACAGAGAAACTTGAGTAGTGATGCATAGTGAATTGGGACACCCATGTCTGATTTTAACCTCAGTTGTGTGATGGAACTGTTTCCTGTTGATGGCATAACAGGGAGTTGCACAACGTACCAGAGAAATCTGTGGGCAGCGTGACGATGATGTAGAAAAAGCAACAGTGAAACACAGATTAAGCACAGGAAAAATTGTACTGGCTGAAGAGGGATGCTCCTGAACAATGTGGGCAACTGATTCACTGGTGAGGAGGGAAGAGGTAGTATCAGCCACCTCTTCAGCTCTTGCCCTTTCAGAGCCTGATGGTTTGGATAATAACTTACCCATCCCTCTATGATGTGCTTAGACAAGATTTTCCTTTGGTTGGGAGGAGAGGCTGACACACAAGAACACTGTGCTGCCATTCAGTGAGACCTGGACAGGTTGGAAAGTCAGGCAGATAGGAACCCAACGAAATTCAAAAAAGGCAAGTGTAGGGTCCTACTCCTAGGGAGGAACAACCCCAAGCACCAGTACAGGTTAAGGGTTGACCTGCTAGGAAGGAGCACTGCGGAGAAGGACCTGGGAATCCTGTCACACAAGAAGTTATCCATCAGACAGCAATGTGCCCTCATGGCCAAGAAGTCCGATGGTATCCTAGGGTGCATCAAGAAGATCGTGGCCAGCAAGTCAAGGCAGGTTATCCTCCCCCTCGTCTCTGCCCTGGGGAGGTCACATCTGGAATATTGTGTCCAGTTCTGGGCTTCCCAGTTGAAGAAAGACAAAGAACTACTGGAGAGAGTTCAGTGGAGGACTACCAAGATGATTAGGGGACTGGAACATCTCTCATATGAGGAAAGGCTGAGAGAGCTGGGTCTGTTCAGCCTGGAGAAGGGAAGACTGAGAGGAGATCTGATCAGTGCCTGTAAGTATCGAAAGGGTGGGTGTCAAGAGGACGAGGCCAGACTCTTGTCAGTGGTGCCCAGCAACAGGACAAGGGGCAACGGGCACAAACTGGAACACAGGAAGTTCCATTTGAACATGAGGAAAAACATCTTCACTGTGAGGGTGACTGAGCTCTGGAACAGGCTGCCCAGAGAGGTTGTGGAGTCTCCTTCTCTGGAGATATTCAAAACCCACCTGGACAAGATCCTGTGCAACCTGCTCTGGGTGATCCTGCTCTAGCAGAGCGGTTGGACTAGATGATCTCCAGAGGTCCCTTCCAACCCTTACCATTTTGTGATTCTGTATTTCTTTGAAAGTCCATTACAGTCATGCTGATATAGATACAGTTTGAGCTGAAGGTAAGAAAGAAGGTATGATATTAGCACTAACATACCAGCAGGGTATCTTGAAACTGTTTTCCTTGTTTTTAAGGCAAAAAGTTTGAAGCATCTAGAACATGTAGCAAACATTGTATCTGAGAGCATTTACTGAGACTGGCAATTTCCTGTGGCAATATCGTATAGACTGTAAACACTTGGGAGTGCAAATGCTTTTTTCTAACATGCCACACGTAGCAAAAAATGTGCTTAAAGGGAACTATGGTTATATAAATAAAAATATTAATCATCATCTTCATCAATCTTCCAGCAGTTTCCCACAGAATTTGTTGAAGAGGTAAAGACAAGCTGCTGCTGACCTGTTTAAAGATTTCATTCTTTTTAAACTGAAAGTCACTTAAGGATACTGTTGTATAAACCTACTGTGTCAAATGTAATCAAGTTGATTGGTAAATATTAGCATGTTTTTCTATACTGGAATTTGCAGCAGAAGCAAGTATGTAGGATACATGACATGTAACACACACACACACAGAGTTTGGCTGGAGTTGCTTGAATAATTTATTTCTCTGTTATCCCAAACCATGAGTGCCAGGCTTCATCACTACTGAGATTTAAGGGCAATCGCCACCCCTCATCAAAAACTTTGTGTGTTGCCAGGTCTATGTTTAAAGTTATTTCTGTGTCCAAGCAGCAATATACTAAAGTCCTCCATCCTTGGAGAACATTTATAACTAGTCAGCATGGGCAAAAGCCCCAAGTGATAAATCCCAAATGCAGTAATCATCGTTTTGCCACGCTGGACAGTCTCATGCAGTATAACAGTTCCTTGTTTCAGGAACAAAAATACTTATCCCTGCGTATTTGCACTTGCTATTATCAGAACAGTCTCTCACCGATCACTGACAATTGCCTGGATGAAGATCTTGGTCTAGACTTGGAGTTGCGATAGAGCTCAGCTCCCACCAGTGCCCCCAAAACTTGCCTGCCTTGTGCTGGAGAACAGAACATAAACCAAAATACAGCACCTTACCTAGGTGCCACTGAGCCGTCTTGAAAATTTGGCCTTGACTCCAGGCTGTTTAACTCTACTCTGATTTTCAGAGAAAGAATCTGTACCAGAAACAGGCATTCAGGCGCCCCAAACCCGCTTGCTGCTTGTACAACCACCTCCTCTTGGGCTTGCCTCAACAGCAGCCATTTTCTGTTCCTTTTGCAAGTATGTACCTCATTTAAGGCTGACCTCAAACTAAGCAAAACTGAACACAGACTGGGAGCAAAATCTTATCTGAAAAAGGGTGGTGGGGAGGTTTTTTTCAGCCATTTGTATTCAGCCACCCATTTTTTCATCCAGCTGCAATTCCAGCACTTTGGTGCTACTCAGATACTGACATTCCTGCAGAAAAAGCAAGGAATGGCCGAGCTGCCTCCCTGCCTGCTCTCCTAGGAAATAGAGCAGTGCATTTACAGCTTGCCAGCCCGTTTGCCTGAGGTGCAATCACATGGCTCGCCCACTCCTACAGCAGATACGTGTCCCTGTTCCCTAGACCGGTGTCAGAGCAGTTCATGTTCAATGTCTGTGTGTTTCTGTGCATGTGTGAGAAAGGGTCGTTATCATTCCCCACTGCCGCCCCCAAATTAATTGATGCCATTGCCTGGCGATATGTCACATAATTTCAGAACCAATACTCCAAGTCCAACGTCACCCCCCCAGATTACTTCAGTAAAGCACTTATCATTACGTGAGCTTGAAACTTAGGTCTCCCATGAGGGAACATGCCTTGATATTAGCCAAACCATCAGACTAACAAACACTTTCTATAGTTTTAACATATGGATTACATTTGAACTGACAGTAAGTTTTTCTCTGGACTGATACCCCGCCGCCTCCGTACATGGTTATGCTTAGAGGGCTCTTTCAAGCACCGCTGCCCTGAAATAAACTCCTACTATTCCTACAGGACTTCACACCAGCCAATTTAAATATTTTAATAATGAGTAAAAAGTTTAAAATGAAGATAAAATATTGTGTCAAGCCACAGACAGTGCTGACAGTTCAAAAAGAAAATGCTTTCTTTGCGGCATCCATCAGCACATCTGCGACCGTATGCTGCGTTATATCTCTGGATTGCTCAGGATTCCCTGTCTTCCTCTCCTGCCTCTCCAAACCAAACCTCCCAGCAGATGGAGAGACCAAAGAGCCAGGCCAACGGCAACATCTGCTGCTGAAGATCCTGCTTGGAAAAGCAGTGGCCTTGCCCAGAGAGGCCATGTGCTGGTGGTGGCCACTCCAGTCCTCAGCAGCGGTTTTCTGGAGAACCCCAGCACGAGCCTGGAGCCCACTGCCCTGGGTGGCCAACGCAAGAGTGATGCCGCAGCTTTCCAAAGACAATGTTCTTCCAAGAGAAAGACAGCCACTTCAGCACACCTGGGTATTATTCACACCCTCCTTGTGCTAATGTGAGGATTATGGAAACAAACTACCATCTGGAAGAAAGCAGGAGGAGACAGAAAGGTGCTTTCTCTGCTACGTGTGGCAGCCCGGGGACGTCGCCCCACACTGCCTGCGGCTCCAGCCTGGCCAAGAGCACCTGATATCTCCTCCGACTGTAAGCTGTAACCAGGACAGCTGTGAAACAGGTTAAGAAAGTTACCCCTGCCCTCCAGACAACCATTGCGTGATCCACCCATAACTACGCAAGGCCTCCCCTAGGCCTGGGAACGCAGCGCTGGCCACCATGGAAGGTATCTACAAGTTACATGGGTGACTGGCATTCATTCAGAAGGACATTTTTGACAGCCCTAACATGGCTCCCTTGCCCAAGTGGCACTGTGGGTTGATGTTAAATCTCCAAACTTTGTCCTGGCTTTTAGAGGGTTTTTCCTGTTAAAAAAAACCAAAAACCAAACCCAAAAAAACAAATAAAAAAAACCTGAGCCTAACAGAGTCTCCCAACAACCACGACGTCCTGGCAGAAGGAAATGCTTCAGACTTCACAGTGATTTGTGTTTCTGAGTGCCAGTCACTGCTTCTGGTTTTATTTATTTAATTGCTTTTTGAAAACGAGAAATTTAGCAACACAGTGTGTAGCTGATTTGGCTGATAATACCTTTCTAAAACTCATTTTGTGCTTCAGGATAGCATAGTAACAAAATGAGGTGGGTTTACTCCATTAAGACACGATGCTGCATTAAACCAAAGCAAGAAAAAATGAGTGCTGAAAAGGGAATACATGAAACTAATAGCAAACCAATGAACAGATTACCAGTTATCTCTAGTTTTATCTTCCTGTGCCCCCTTTCTTTTGGATAGTTTATTATTAAGTAAAGGAAATTCAGCTGTTCACAGAAATTAGAAAATCATATGAAAAAGTAGAAGTTAACTAAAATGAGCCCATACAATTATTCTCCTTTTTTTTTTTTTTTTCCTTTTTGGTTGTATTCAGTTGTCAGGGGCTTTAGCCAAAGAGAACAAGAACAAAATACAGAATTGTATCTAATGAAAAATCTAACTAACAAAAATAGTTTTTAATGAAAAAGACAAATGAAAAAGGCAAAAAAAGCCCTCATTCCTTCTCTGCACAGCAATGTAGCCTGCTTCAGTGGATATTGCCATGTCTTATAGCTCAATTCTGTAAACATTTTCTGTGCTGATAGAGAAGGGTGCACTTTGCATTCCTTTCTCAATATGGTAAAGCTGTAACTTATACCTCTGACTTATCACAGCATTGGGAAACACATGTTTTCCCCTTATTTGGTAGCACAGAGCATCTGGAAAGGAAAAGGGACATACTTCACAGTACCAACTGTGAGCAACTATCACAACAGACCTGCCTACAAAAGCTAGCACGCCACCTAGTTTGAGCAGGATATACAGCAAAGCTCCGGTCGTGCCTACATGAAACTCTTCAAGTATATAGAGAAAAAGGTGGAAGAGAGGATGGAGGGTCTTGCCCACAGCATTCAGCAAAGAGATCAGGGTTCAGCTCTCTGCTCTGCTGCATATTTCCCCATGAGCCAGCGTCCAGTTTTCCAGTTCTCTAAGCAGGCCATAACGTACCAAAATAAATGGTCAGTTTACATGGGTAGCTGTTTCATGGTGGAAGGCGGAGAAATGCTGCCATCACTAGGACCTCGAAAGTCATGGAGCTGCAATGCACTCTTACCCACAGTGCTTCCCAGGGGGTTCAGGGATGCCAACGCAGAGAAGAAGGGAAGGGCTGTGCTCTTTTTTCCAGTATAGAGGATAGAGATGTAAGGCAGCTCTACAGCTGCATTGAGGAATGGACTTAGCTGCTAAAAATAAGGGGAGTAAGACAGATTTTAGGAACCTCAGTACCAAACTGCCCTCCTAAAAGCTGTGTTTGGCAGTAGCTAAACACTACAAGTCCCAGGATTGGCGAAATTAAAGCTCAGAAATTGTATCAGAAATATTCATCTCTGAACAAGCGCTGGAACCTCTGAGGTTTGGCCGCTCTGAGCAGCCCTGATCTTCTCATCTGAAAGCACATGAGTTGTCTGCCCTGCCCATGCCCTGCAGCAACATCAGCCTCCCTCTAGAACACCACAACACCTCTCACTCTTCTAAAATTGGATTTCAGTTTCTAAGATACAGCATGAGAGGTAATCATTTAGTGGGAAGAGCAAGCATTTAGTGGGAAAACCTCTAAAACAGAAACTAAAAGGACAAAGTGTTCTATTTCCCCCCCAAAAAAATCTCTCCTAGAGAGATCCCTAATCGCCGCACCAGAGCCCAAGGCTTCTTCATGTGGGACACACAAACTGCAGGGACTGGTAAATAAGTATGTCGGAGCTGCTGAGTGCCTTCTCCTGCACTTGCAAGCAGCTGGGAGCCCTGGCTGCCACGGCAGCTGATGATGGCTTGTAACATCAGCTCATTTGGAAACTCCTGGTGAGAATGGTGCCAGGAATGAAATGTCTCTCAGGGTCCAGCTCACACCCTAGCAGGGAGATGTTCCTCCCTCCTGATTGCAGCCGTTAGCATCTGATTACCATACTTGGGGCATTTTTTAAAAAATCTCCTTACTATCCCAAAATTTTACTTGTAGCCGCTCTGGTCATATGCATGGAGGGGAAAAAAATAGGCTTGCGCTGAGCTTTAAGGAGGAGACAACGGGTATTGGGTAGAAGACTGCTAAGAAATGACAGTATCATCCCCTGTGGATAACCTTCAGATGGACACCAGCAGTCAGTGTGCTGCTATTACTAATACCTCAAAATAACCACCTGCCATCTCGTCAGAAGTGGCTGGTGGGAGCTTTCCTGTTAGGACTGGTTTTGGAGGTGAAAAGCTCCCACACACATCCTCATGGAGCTAACATCTTGCAAAAGTGGCATTAAATTGTTGTTGCAAAAACTGATCAAAAAATGGAGTTCAAAATTCAGTTCATTCCTGTCCCCTTGAAAACAAAGAACCTGCAGACACCCAGTCTCTCCATGCAGCTGAAAAAGAAAGTATTTTTCATGCCATTTTCTGAATAGAAAATTAAAATAGAGGGCTAAGTGACTTTTCCAAGGACAAGGGTCCCAGCAATGTCAGGCTTCAGAAGGGAAATTCCTTAGAAAGTTACTTTGCAGAAAGTCACTGCTCCCCCTTCCTCTCCACACCTCATAAATTTTGGATATTCTGCATCCAGAAACACAACTGCAATTTTTGGATTGGTTTTTTTTTCCTGTTTTTTCATTCCCGATACATATATACGCATGCCATTTCCCATCACGTGTCAATTAAGTCAATCTCATTTCTTCAGATCTTTACTTGCTGAAAGATTCTTTTAAGGAAAGAAGAGGAAAGGCAAACAAAAATTTCTTTATGGGTGCTTTTGAAGCAAATAACTGCACAAGTGGTTTTCTGGCACACGCAAGAGAGAAGATGACAACCAAGGGAGAGCATTCAAGAATCTCTGAGGATGAAGCAATTCCTACTGTTTTGAACTGCACACATGAACCCGGAGTTGGACAGCAAACGCTCCCTGGGATGAGCTGCAATGGGACGAACGGCACAGTGATACTGCAGATGATGGTATCGCTGTCATACTGTTTCTGGTGAACTTTATCGCAAGAAGCAGCTATAAAGAGTTCACAGTGTCACAGGATCCACCATCTTGGAGAACCCCTGGGGAATACGATGGAAACAAATATCCCTCCTGCCACAGAGAAGCATCGTCATAGTGTTAATGGCTCTGATTGAGCAGACTCAGTTGCACCGAAGCTCACTTGAACTCCCCTTGTAACTGAATCCAGGTTTACATCTATACACCTAAACCATCGGGAATTTGTATGATCTCCTGTCTTCGATATCTGAACCAGCTATCTTTAACAAGATATGTTCCAGTGCAATCAGACTGTAGTGTTCAGGATTTACTATATGGAAATCCTGTAGCCATCAAACTAGTCTAAGTGACCACAGCAGCATCTTCTGGGTTCAGACACCCATGAATCGATTTTTCTATCCTTAATATGTTAAAGTAACAACTACAAAAACACTTCTAAATGTTCTAAAATAGGATACCTCTTTTAATCCTTCTCAGAGTTTTTTTTTAAAATCTCATTTATATATTGCCATTTGCCAGCATTAGTGAGGTGTTCAGTAAATAAGAGAAAAGCAGAAAATCCCACATGAAAAGACATTTTCATTATGAAAAACAAACAAGCCAAAGAAAATATCAACCAAGCAAGGCATGTCCATACATTGAAATACACCCCTTCAAAGAAACAAACAGCTGATTACAAACAACACATTCGCGACATAAACATTACGAAGAATAAAGCCTGTCTTTCATCCTTTGTCACAGAGCATAATGAACTGAACACTGAGATGACAGAGAAAAAGAGAGTTCAGTGATTCATAGTCAAATACCATCACAGCACAGAAGGCCTGCTTCTTACATTACCTCAGGTTAGTAAGGGTTTTTAAGGGTTGATTTTATTCTTCTAATACGGACAGTACAATACAGTGCCTTGGTTTGTCCTTTTCTGGGCAGGTTGATGTTAGCCACCCAGCACAGGCATTCGCAGAAATGCTGAACTCCCCCACTAACTGAAATGTTTGCCAGTTGGACGTCATTAATAATCCTCACAAACCAGATTAATAGTAGTTGAAGGGAAAATGGCAGACACAAGCAGGATTTCTTCTCTAACTGAATTTCTCCAGTAGAATCACAAGTACCATGGTTTTATACCTAGATTTTAATTCAGTTCCAGGCAGATTCACATATCTTTATGTACATACAGCAGAGGTTTATTTTAGGAAAAGCACCATAGGAATGCAGTAAGTACAGCTGGCACAACCTGCTTTTCAGTTACGATAAAATATGTTTTGTATTCAAAGATCCCTGATAAAGTTATCAGTTTTCCCAGAACAGATGAATCATAGATGCTAGAGATTAGCAAGGCAAGTCAGATCACCAACACCTACCACCCTTCTCCGTACCAAACAGTTATTCCTATAGCACGGGACCGTGAACCAGATGAATCACAAGCGATGCCCAGTCACAGAAGCAAAACAAACATCCCAGTCACCCTGTGCCACCCTGTTTGATCTCACTGGAACTTAAAAGCGACGCAAGGTCAGGCAGGGGCAAGAGCTGGATAGAAAGATCGCCGCGCAATGCTGAGACGCCCAGCAGGATATGGCATTAGGGGTACGCTAAGTTTCTCTGCCTGCTTTCTGATCTCACACGAGCGAAATCACAGCCAATTCAGCAGAAATGGATGATGTCCCGGGTTAGCACTAAACCAGCACCCCAGCATGGTATCGGGGGCCACTCGTCTGCTGGACGTCTCGCTTCTGGTTTGAGTCAGGAAAATATTCCACCACCTGTGATCATTAAAGATTCCCTCATGCTTGTGTCAGGGGAGGGTTAACCCTCCTGACCTGACCAGGTAATTACTTTTTGCCTATAATTTCCACCTGGAGTTTCAGTTTCCCTACTTTCTAGCCCAAATTACTTTGTGTTCCTAAAGGGCGCTATAAGCAGTAATTTCTAGAAGCGATCCCTAAAGAGAGTGAGGGATAGACCCTTTGGGAGGGGATTGTACCGAATTACCAAACAATTAAAAGTGACTCACATCAGAATATAGAAATCATTCTTGGGAGCACATTCTATAAAATCCTGATTCTTTCCAGTGTCTATAAAACTAATCCTGAATTTATAATGGATAAAGGAAGCACCATGCGATATGCCAGGAGATCATCAGGCAGGGAAGGCCAAATTCTCCTCTCCCGTGCAGCAAGTCAGCATCACTGCAGTTTCGCTGGCTTCAGTTGCTTTACACTCATTTCACCCAGGGCAAGACAGAGAAACTTTCAGGCCTCACCACCCTATTCTTAAGCCAAAATACAAAGAAAACATTTCCTAAAAAAAAAAAAGACAGTACGTTCAATGACAGCCCGCCTGCAACTGTGTGAAAGTAAATACGGTAACGTTTTGTGCAAATATCTTCTGGAGGTTTGATCCAACCATTTTTTTTTACCGATTTTTTTTAATCTGAAATTCAAAGAAACACAAGGTCAAATTCAGTTTATTTTAATGTAATGCTTTTTTTTCCCCACTCCTTTTGTTTTTTTTTTGTCCAAAGTAATTTGAAAATGAGGGCAGCTTTGGTCAAAAGGCTGGTGAGCCACAGCAAGCCTTGTCTGAACAGCAAGTCACGTCTGAAACCTAAACCCGTGCAAGTTGTGCTTGCCCAGCTCTGATCCAGAGGTGTTACACTATTCGAAAAGCCTCTACAACACTGAGGCGATTTCCACCCCGCCATTTGTGCTACTCTCCAGTGAAGAAGAACCCAGCGCAGGTACCTATTAATTGTTGTGCGATACGACTCCTACAGGAGGGCAGAAACTTGAGTCAAAAAATCAAAGAAGCTGAACTCATTTCCATTTGTAAAGAACTGCTTTACTGTCTGTCTGCAAATAAATCTCCTCAGTAAATAGCTCCAAGGTTGAACTAGAGAATATTGTATGGATCAAAGAATTCATGTCTTCCTGTGTAAAGTGAACAGGCCGCAAGCTCACTTGTTTGTCTAAAACAATTAGGGCTGGTATGAAAAGGAGGGGGCAGGGACAAATAAGCCACAGCTGATTTTACTTTGCAAAATATTTTGGGAGGGGGGGGTTCAAATTAATAACTGGTCAGGCCCCAAAACAGTCTAATCTTTGTCAATTGGTGCCAAATTATGCAAGGTGCTGCCAATTCTGGTTGTCTAACAAATCAGTACCAGTGTACATTACTTCTAGGCTGAAGCCTGATTGATTCTGGTCATTGTTTGGGCTGATCTCATTTGCACACATGGAATCAATATGCCGTCCAGATGTTCGTTTGCAGTGAACCACTGAGTGAAACTACTCATCTACACGTAACTTTAATCCTGCAGCACAGCACCACAGCCCCACCGCTTCTCCTCACCAACGGAAGGATTCATCCAGTACAAAAATCTATAAAACATTCTGCTAATATTTCTGTCAGCTGAATGACTTTTACGGTACTACACAAAGCCGACAGATAATGCATGCCAGTCCTAATTTGAGATAGACTTTTCTTTGGGGACTTTAACCATTGAACAAGCAAACAGATTGAGCAGTAACATTTATTACAATGCATAAATCATTTCCCTGCAACTACTACAGGTCTTGCCTGAGGGTGAAACTTCTGAGTAGCCCACGAATCCTAATATATGGGGCAAGTTACTAAATTGTATTGTCACTCTGCCATTTACTTATCAGAAGCAAATTCATAAAGCTTTTCAAAAGTGATTCTCACAACCTTTTTTATCCCATGTGTAGCCTTAAAAAATATGTACCAGCAACTGTTTTACCAAGGAATAAATTTTTTTTCATCTGAGCAGCATGGTTTGTAATGATAATTTTACAGTGTTTTCTCCTGTGTTAAATTTAAGTTAAACTACCCATTAATTCAGTTTAGACATTAGGCTGATTGCTTTCCACTCCACCAATATTTACTGAAGTAAACCCACTGTCCTACTCTAGACAAGTGTTCTTCTTTTTAACGTCAGCTTGTGCAGAAAGGGCTTATGAACCCATGTGCTGTAGCAACGGAGGTGATGGAAACCTAAAGGGAACCCCCTGAATCAGATTTTCATTTACATGAAGGCCCTGTCATATTCTGAGCCACATTGCGAAAGATCCTTCAAGTGTGCAAATGAAATCAGTAAATGAGAAACTGGTGTCTCATTTTTACAATGATTATGGGATTAGCATGCAAAGAAGTAATATTAAAATACTTTTGTTAGTGAAATCTAAGGTGGGGTAGTTTAAATTCTCCCCTTACAAATGAACTGCAGATGAAACAACTACTGTAAATAGTGAATCATTCTTTAAAATTGCTCAATCTTTAACTAACCTATGAGCCAAATTCAAGAAAAAGAACTTGGAAAGTAACACCAAAACCCCCTTTATAAGTAATCAATAAAGTGATTGTCACTGTCTCTTCTTGATAGTTGTTTATGCTTCCTAGGGAAATACATTGATGTCTTAACGACTTAACCTAGATTTTTCTTTCCCTCTTTTTTTTTTAACTTTAAAAAAATAAAAAAGTATTTTCTCATGATGATGATTCCATACTTCAAGATCCATCTGTTTCCTCTGGCTCCTCTGCCATTTTGGCCTCAGTGGAGTCCTTTTAATTGCATTTAGCCTTATCCTGGATTGTATGAGTCTATTCCCAAGGATGTCTGGTTTTCATCAGGTAATGACCATTAATTCTGGCTGCATTTCCTTCTAAATCTTTTTGAATGGCATAAGAAACAGAAGCTCTATGTTGTTTCTTGTATGCCCTATTGTGTTGGAAATCACAGTTTTCTCTGGGCTTGGGCTGAAGGTTGGTTCATCCAGAGGCACGGTGATGGCCTTCAGACCAGAGAATCCTTGCTCTCTCCATATTCTGTTGTTTATAGCTATTGATCTTGCCTCTGCTATTGCCATGTGCATTTCAATCACAGAGCTCCAGATCATTCCCGAGTATTTGAACCTGCATCTGTAGCTGCGCCTTGCATCCTTGCATCACAGGAACGTAGGAAAGCACAGCTCATGGGACCGCCACAGGTCCTCCTTGGGGCCCTGCAAACCCAACCTCAAAGGCTCTGTAACTTCAGTAATATTTATAGCCTTCCAGTTCTGTAGCCAGGGCTGAAGCCTTGCTATGACGAGTTTTATTTTTTTGTGTGATCTAGTAACAGTTAATAGGGAAAACATAATAGCAGAACACTTCCAAGTAAACGCAATCTCACTGTCTACAACTTACCTGCGTGGATGTACGTCTATATGTTGAAGGCCTAATTTTATTTTCTGATGTAACCAAAAGTGATTTTAATGTCTTAAATAATATCGTTGCTTTTGATAAATAACGCTGTAACAATGGGAAGCTAACAACTGATGATCTAAGTTTAAAACAAAGTTAATATTGTAGGTCTACTAAGTGCTTCATCTGCAGCTGATTTGCAGAAGGACTAAACATAAACCCAGAGTTTCACCATGCAAAGAATGACAATAATTTATTTAATGTTATAGTTGGACAATGGATTAAAAGCTTTGGGAAGTAAAGATCATAATAATGGGTTTGGTCCACGCAGAAAATTAAAGTGGGTGAATTCTGCTCATTTGGCACAATTTCCCAGTGTCGCTGCAGTTACAGTACTTTGCCATGGTTACCAATCAACTTTAAATTCCCCTAACCAATATTTTACTTAAGCTGCACTCTTCAAACCCGCCCGTGGGGCCGCACAGCTTCCTTGGGGCGAGAGCAGGTTTCAGCTGCCAGCAGGAGCACGGCGCCGACACCACCAGTGCAGGGGCTTGTCTGCCTTCCAACCTCTGCTCTCCCACTGGTATTTTACCAAAAGGAGAAAGCAAACGGCAGTTTCTGTCTGCCCTTAAATGTTGCTATAATTCAGAAATCTCTCTTTGCATCCTACTGCAGCGATAACTCCTCTTTGTGCGTTCCTGATTTTGATAAGCACTCAGTATCGCAAAACGACACAACAGTATTACCGAGGCAATTTCAGTTAGTTAACTTTGACTCGATCATGAATGACCTGTACACGCCAAGAACTCAGGACAACTTCTCGACTTTTTCCAACAAGCAATGATCTTCAAGTTTATAAACACTTTCCCCTACAATTTGCCCTGCTCCTGTTACTGACAAAGTATAGTTGAGTATTTCCAAAATCTAAGTTCTCTCATTGGCAGTGTGTGAATAGACTGTATTACTAAATACATAAGCTTCCATTATTTTTATTATTCTAAGGCACACAATAAATATCTACATCTATTTTAATAAAGTACAGAAAATAGGCAAAAAAGGATGTCTTCTCAGTCATGTTGTTTGAGCAAAAGGAATGAAGATACATATCTGTGAACATCATATCCCCTCTTCCGTTTTTTTTTTCCACTTCGATGCCTTAATGTTACTCAGCAGGTTCTTATCTTGACATGTGAGACTAAAGAATTAAACAAATAAAACTTCCTAAGGTGTTTACTTGCATTGACAACTATGGGTGGATTATAAGCAAAGCCTGAATCGCGGCCCACCCATTCCAGGAAGAGAAAGGGTCTTGCTGCAAGAAAGACGGAAACAATCCTCCTAACCAAGAGCCCAGGACACTGCCACTGTATCAACAAACCTACCGAATAAATCCTTCCGTGGGTTTTAGGGTGCTTTTGTGACCATGACTATCAACAGAGTTAGAGACTGAAGACAGTGGGTGAAGCTCATTTAACTAAAAGGAAAGCCAAGTACTTGATATAAATTATATCACATTTTCCTTCCACCTTCTTTGTACTAAGTGAAGACGGAACTTGGTTGCAATAATTAGGTGGGTTTAAAACTCTATTTTGCCAAGCAGCAAATACTCATTATCCTGAAGTGTGAGCATTAGGTTTGTAATAAGCAGATCTTCTAGGCAAACATCAACCTACAAAATAAACAACCTAAGAAATAAATAAGAAGCAGAGCCCAGAGGATTCTTTGCACCTTGCTTTTTTATCTCGTCGTTCCATGAAGGGATCTTGTCCTCCTTGCAGCCACAAAAAGAGTATATCCAGAACGCCATCTGACTGGTCACCTTCTTCAGTCATCCTGTACTTCAGGCTTCTCTCCAGCACTCAGTAATCTGCTGCTTCTAACACATAAATTGTAATGCAACAGTTTCCTGGGAGTTAGTCTCTTGGGTTCAACAAAGTACTTCCAACTCCTTCAGATGACAGCATCCCCAGCTGTCAACTTCTTACTGTGAAGAAGGGCTTTTATTAGGCTTGAAATTCCCTTCCATTAAGTCATACACTGAAGTCTGACCTTGGCTCTACTCAGTAAATTCCACATCCGCTGCTTAGGGCTTCCTCTGCCACTCATTCACTCAACTGGACTTGCTCTAGTGCTGTCGTTTGTTCAGCTTCTCAGTATTAAATCTCTTTTTTTTCTCCTGAGCCAAAGATTTTTTCATTGAACTTTCTATCCTGTCTCCTTGTCTCTTTTTTTGAATGTCAAGGTTATCAGAAATGCAGTTTCAGACCTTGAGGTTATGATGCTTTGTTATTTGGCAGAGTTAAACTCTCGGCTCCTGATTCTGCAACTTCGCAACATCCAGGTGGAAGCAAACCTGTCTTGAGCTCTGAACTGGCTTTCTCTAGATGTAATGCAGAGCCACAAAGTTTCTGGAATCGTTGACCCCTTTAGCATAGTTTTTCTCCCTCTCTGTAGTAAATCAAGTGTAATATTACCACATATCTCAATGAATCTAACATCCTTAGCTTTGATAAATTTGCAACTAACTTCTTAATTTTTAATTAGATTGTTATGTAGAAGCACTTACTGTATTTCTCTAAGTGACACCTCTGCAGGCAGATTTAAAAAGTGTCTGTTATGAAGTCAAAGTTTAATTAGCTTTCGCTGCAAATAAAAGACATATTAACTTATAATTTGCTTAGAAAGCCATACACTGCATGATCATTATTTTTCCAAAGGTGAAGCCACGAATTTTTTAATATGGGATTTTTTTTCTCATTTACTTCATACAGAAGTCCCTTAACTCCTTATGCACACTGTAAATCACTTCCCATGCTTTTGACCTCATTACAATTCGAAGTCCCATATTCAATGTTAATAAAAAGAAAAAAAAATATCTATAATTTCTAGAGCAAATTTCTCATGTGAGAGCCAACATCCATTGGAACACGTTTGCCATCAGCTTTCGGTCTCCTGCATGTAGCAGATGATAGGTCATCTACGAAGGAAAAGGTTATAGTAATAACAGAAGGCTCTGAATGTGCTTTTCGCAGAGTATGTTAGTTAATCTTTTTCTATATTAAGAAATAATGATTTAATTCATGTAATTGCCATAGGTAGCCAATAGGAAGTACGTGGAAGCAGGGTACATCAATCCAAAAAAGGATGTTTTTCCCTATTTTCTGTTTAATATGGGAAATGACAATGACAAAGTGGAAATGGGATGTAATTAATTCTCTGGGAATAGAAAGTTGGATGACTTTGTAATACATATGATCCCTTAACCCTGCATTTATCACAGCACATATAACTGGTTTCTTTTGGAAAAGTACATATAAAACACAAAAGGCATATTGCAGTTTCTGGATGTACCCAGCAGTTTATGAACTAAGATTAAACTCTGTCCCAAAGACATTTTAGTTTCATCACAGCTTTTCTAAAGCATAGAATGACCCAGAAACACAACTGCTCTCATGAATATAAAACCCATACACACTCATCTTTATCATCCATTATTCTGAGTTCACTCATCCTCTTAGATGGCAAGAATACAACTATAAAGTCTGTGTCTTTGTATTTTCTGTGATAAATTCACAACGAATTGTGATTCTGTTTCCACTAGGCGCTTCTACAAAGTGCAATAGAAAGATACAATTGGATCTCTACACCCACTTTAATAACAGACATATTATTTCATGCTTTAAAATCAAATTGAATATTCTCGCTAAGCCTGGTTTTGGGTTGTTGGTTTTAATTTTTTTTCTTTTGTAATAACTGAAGCACTATCTTTTCCCCTGCACTGATATATTGAATTCAATGCTCTTCACAGCAAAAGAACTTTTCAACAGAAAAAAAAACCAACCCACAAAGTAATGGAAAAATCACAGTGACACTCATAACAGCTCTCCTGCAATAAATGAGGACATCATTTACTAGATGCAAATGCCCTAGTGGGACAACCGTTCTGTCAGCAAACTGCCTGCCAATCTCCATGTCATAATCCACTACTAAGCTTACAGGTACCGTAAAAACTAACATTGGTAAGGTAAATACAGTTTGCATAAACCCAAAACATATTAAGAGAAAAAGAAGCATATTTATAAAAACTGCATTTCCAAAGCTTTCATATTATATCAATGACATTTTAATGAGTACAGACTGATGTTCAACTGAACATCTGCATTCTTACTCATTTTTCTGCAGTTTTCCACTATTTACCTATGACGTCAGACTTTACATGAAAGGTACATTAATTATGATTAAGAGACGATATAACAAATTGCTGAGGGAGTGTTAAAGGATCTAATAAGTCAAGTAGTTGTTTATTATCGTAAATAACACATTCCGCTATAGAGCCTATGACACCGACACTGCTTATATGCCTAATTACACCGTATTAGCCCTTTGTAACTACTGATGTCCTCTTAATCGAACGTGAGACCACACAATGACCCGATAACAGGGCTGTCCCAAGTACAGAAACCACCTCATGCAAAAAATAACTATATAGAACCATCCAACATTCTTGAAGCATTCTTTTCAAAGTATTTTAAAAATCTGGCAAGTAATGGAAGTATCCATGTTAGGAGACCTGACCACACATCACTCTCCAGGAGAACAAAATGGCATATTTTTTTAAATAGAGGTTGATATGCACATATCATGCAAAACAAAACAGCAGCTTAATTAATGTTCGGTCAAAGCCGCAGGTCCCTTTCTAAGAGCCTGTCCCAGAAATGGAGGGAAGCATGGATCAAATAGTTAATTTTAGTGAAGAAAGTACTCAAAATCCTTACATCTTGGAGGTCTTTGAAAATGAGTCTGCAGCAAGCAATATGGTATCAACAAGTATTTTTTCTTCTACTCCTGGTATCTCTTTAACTCTAGAAAATGGCAATTTTAATACTCTCCAACTGCACGACAACTAGCGCTCCACATTTGATACTGATGCAGGATTTCCGTTTTTTTTTTTCTTCAAGAATACAGGGTGTGAATAATTTGTTCTGTTTAAGCTCACTTAACACTTCGCAATCTAAAACACGACCCAGAGGCAGGGATGAATTAACTTTGTAACTTCACAGCCTCAAGTGTTACCACTTCTATAATATAGTTTTTCTCATTTATTTTTTTTAAGTTTCAGAAAATTATTTAGGAATCAATTCAGAAAAAAATAAATATTTTTTTCTCTTTTCGCGTCTTTACCAGAAAATTATTCTAAAAGCTTTAATGTTGTCTCCAGGTAAAATTTTCTGACTTCCACTAGAATGAGGCCCCAGCACCTGCAGAAAGCTCCCATTAACTTCCCAGCTTGAGTCCACTTTCTTATCAGGCTTTGATTGTTCAACAGTCTTGGTTAAATATATATATTTGTATATAACTGTCAAACGGACCAGAGATTATGGTAATAGTAATGTTGCAAATCTGCCCAACAGAAACTACTGGCAAATTCTGTCACTTGTCTCTAGAACAATTCTATTGGAAACTCATGGATTTACTAGTTTTAATAACCAGAATGAGAAAAAATGAAACTGCCAGAGATTTTGAGTATTTTACACACTAACATGGATTAATCTTCAAGGTTCTTATTACCATTTAGATAGATAGTCCTAGCTGCTGTCTTAGGTCAGCAAGTATTTGAATCACTGGAACAGCTTTGTGTTACACATGCTGTGGACAGATGCAGCAGAAATGTATGTATTCTATTAAAAAAAAAATAAAAAATGAGAAAAACATCCACTGCACCTTAACAGCGAGGGAGCGCTTTCTTCTGTGGAAAAGGCTGCAAGCTGCTTAAATGTCTCCTCGTGTTTTGTACTCCGTTTCATCATTATTTCTCTTGGACTGTCAAGTTTTCATTACCATCGTGTAAATATAAATGAAAGAGGTGCTTTAAAAGTATTTTTCCTAATTTATTTTGTTTGTTCCTGTATTTTTTCAGAAGTAAACCAAGAGTCCCAGTTAGTGCCATCCACTGGTAGCACTAACACTGTAATCAGATGACAAGCTCTGCTATCAAAGACATTTTACAAGGGCTTCAATTCATCTGCGAGTACGTCAGCTCAGCATTGCACTCCCTAATTTACTTCATTTATCTCATCCTCTCTCCCGAAGGGGCAGATATTGCACCATTCTTGATATGCCAAGATCAAGCAACTACCTCCTCCTCTGGCTGCAATGCAGAAGGAGAGAAGTGGATCATTCTGCACAGTACAGCCAGATTCACACAGTCCAAGTCGTGTGTTATTGTTGTTATTATTAATATATGATTTATCCTAAATGCAACCTCACCAGCATTTGAACACCACTAAACTGAAATGCCTAGCAGGCACAAGAAGACAGAGTACTTCATACCCGCAGATGATCAGTGCTTCAGAGGTAGGTGATGTAGACAGATGCAAAGTTACAGCAAAATATGTTCTGGCACTTGTATAAGTTACCTCATTGCAGGGAAACCTAACAAACCGTGCTACTAAATACACGGAATTGAGCAGATACGAGAAAGATGAATTTTAGGATTAAAATTAATATCTTCATGGATAAGTTTGTCCCAAACTTATGCCTTGTTATGTATTCTTATTATAGTATTTGACCCACTCCTGAAGTCACTACCTGATTTCAAAATAAAAGTACCAATTTTTAAATGCACAAAGTTTTGCTGCAATCCACTTTCTGGTACTGAGTTAGAGAAGAAATTTAAAATATATAAAATACATGTTTGAAAAAGCGAGAGCTGCCATCATACCCAGCAATAACACTGTATGCAAGCCAAGGTCAAAGCAATATAGAAACTGAAATACATCAGTACTGTGACATAACCAAACCAGACCTCTGTTGATCCAGAGTATTTTCCTTGGGTGCTTCATGATAAGCCATGGTTTACATAATCATCTATTATGGTCATACTTATTTCCCATTTTTTGACATCCTCTAGTCTGGCAGACACTGATATTTAAACCAGTGCATCCTCGCCAAATACAGCCGCTGTGTTATCTTCGCAACACACTAAAAAGCACGTCTGCTTCGTTCCAAACGATGCCTTGTAGGCAACTGGGTCAAAAAGCAGAAATTGTTGTGCGGTAATTCAGTGGCTATTGTCAGTAGCCAGAATCAAGAAACACTGCACTTACTTTGATTGAATGCAAATAAGGAAGACGAGCAGGAACTTAATTCAGCTGCTAAAGATGCCAAGGAGGATCTTCTAAAGATTACAGTGAGAGATGGATAAGGCAATACTGAAGAGTCAAAATCAGGAGTAAATGCGTTTGGGGGAAGGAATGCTTTGATGGAAGGCATGTGCCATAATCCCTCCTTCAAACTAACAATAGGCCTTTTAGGACAGCAACCTATTTAGATGACTTTGGTTGCAAGGAGCCTTATGAATGCTTTTGCACAGTATTTTCACATCAGTCGTATCTGAAGCCTTTAACCCACATCTGCAGACAGCAGAAGGTAGGGAACCTTATTCTTAAAATGCTTTTAGTAGGAGAAAACTTTTCTCTCGGTACTAAATGTGACAATAGTGTTGGACAAACAACTTAAGCTCTGAAGGCGACACAATCACAAGATGTTTAATACAAAGAACACACTAATCTCATTTCAATGCAGAGGCTGGAATTAAAAATGTGTTTCAGTCACACTGCTTGCAAAGCAGGAACAGCAAGATGCCTTTTGCCATTATTTCCTTACAAATCATGGTCAAAGATATTAGTGTTCTCTAATGAACCTCCTCTTGTATTGCTAAAAAATACACAGGTTTCTCCTTTTATCCCATCGGCCCTACATGTGTATCTGTTAGCATTTTTCAGGCTTCAGAATATCATTTATGCCAACCAATTGCTCTCTGTTACAGTGTTCAGAAAAGAGTGAAAAAGTAAGTTGATCCCTTAACTGAAAGACCGGTCTAGGTAGTGTTAGAGAGACAGTGTCAATACAAAGGCCCTGAAACAAAGAGGAAGCCCTGGAAAACCTGAGTGTTATTTAATCAGTGATAAAAACATGCTAGTGCTTCTTGTATCTAAAAGTTGGGTTATATATAAATCATATATAGTACTTGTAGGAAACACAGAGGAATACCATTAACTTATTTGAACAGAACTAATTTTCAGACTTATGTACAATGGATAATCTGTGCAAGCTCTTAACTATATATATTTGCCTTTTTTCAGTGAAATTAAAACATGAAAAGAATTCCCACCCCAAAAATCTGAGAAAAGAAAGCAAGAGAGAAAAAGAATGAAAGAAAGAGAGAAGACAGGCAACAAGACATCTGCAAGATGATCACGTAGAAACTATGTAAAACCAAATTAATAACAAGGTCAACCTAGAAAGTATCATCTAACTGCTAGAAACAAGTAAATGTACCTGGGATGTGAGTCAGGCTGTGTCACGTAGGCACTCACCCCTTATTATTTGATTTGTAATAGCAAGTAATGAAGCCAAGCATGCATTTAGACAGAGTGAAGCAGATGGACAGCACATTCTGGAAAACAAGTTAATGGCAGAGGCAGGTATATCCGCAGAACTCAATAGCCAACATGGCCTCAACATTTACAGATGCAGCATTTTCACATTTGGATCCCGTATGCAAATATGCAACAATACTTATGTTGATCCTATGCATAGCTTCTCTCTGAGAAAATTGGGTTTTTTCCAGGAAGCAGATTAAAAAGGCAGAAGCTGTATGACTGTTAAATGAAAACTGCCTTTTTTAAAAAAAAAAAAAAGTTTTTTAATATCATTCAGGCAAATCCACCTTTTCCCATTGCCAGTGCAAAGGCCATTGCTCACAGCAAAGCTAATGCAGCTCTCACCACGCGTAGGAGATCCTGCTAACTTTGCTACACAACCCAACCAAGGTGCTCCACAGAACAGCAGATCAGGGGAGGGTAAAGAGGGAAGGGCAGCTTGGTTGCTTTGATCTTTCCTTTGGAATACGATAGTGTTCTCACATCACAGCTCAGCAAAGCTGATGTCCAAAATCACACAAAGCCCTCATCACACTTGAGCCTAATGGAAGAATCTCAGAAGCAAGTCAAAGATTGAAAATACCTGCATTTTACTCTTCTTTGCAACAGTATTGTTTCACCTTCAAGCTCTTACACAACCTGTTGATTACCAGCTAGAAGGCCAACAGAGAGCAAGCTGAGATACAGGAAATCCTGTAATCCTTTACTCACAAAGGAGTTGTGACAACCAACAGTTGTCCTACACCCAAGTTTACATCGAAGTGTAAACCACCAAAGTGGTAAAAAATTTTAGCCACAGATGAAACAGGAAATTTTATGCCAGCCAGAAAAAGACATATCAGCAGTAACTGGAAGTTCAAATTCTTGCTGGTTTAACATTAAATAGACAATAAACTCAAGGCATAAAAATCACTAAATATCAATAAATTCATTTAAGCAGTACTTCTTAGATATAGTACCATAATCAATCACTGTAATCTTAGAGTCACATACATCCATGGCTCACAGCTAGAATTAACCCCATTGGTAAATAATCACAAACAAAATGCCTAAATCCAGATTTTTAAAAATTGCTTATAGGAGCCAATAAAGCACCCACATTATCACACCAATAACTTCAAATTTCCTGAAGCAAATTCACAAAAGATGTTTATGATTTCTCTTAGAGTCAAGTTTGGAAGTAGGAGGAGAAAAGAAACAGTGTTCTGAACATCTCTTCTACAAATTTAAGGAAAAATTAATTTCACAGAAGCATTTTTTCCTTTCTGTACTACTAGCTTTCCGGTGATATCTCTATGAGGCTTCTAATCTACCAAATCCCTTGTTCTGGTTACAAGGCTGGTCTCCAGGACAGTAAGGTTTTGCTGGCAGCCTCTTCCTGCACTATAAACAGCATTTATCAATATCCCTGATGGGCCTGCCCCCTCCTTCGTGTTTGTGCTCCCTGCCTTGCAGCACTGCTGCAGGTGTGCTGCTTTTGCAGCCAGACAACATGCTCCACTCATGCATCACGTAAAATTTCTCTTGGTTTCAGGTTCTGAAAGGTGCTTCTCCAGCTCTAGAATGTATGTGGATCCCAGAAGTTGTGTTCTCTACCCCACCTAACCCACCAGAAAAGCATGGCAGAAAAAAACATGCTCCTTCCCTGTGTCATGTCCATTGTAGCTGGTACTGAAACTGTAATTATAGTCAAATTCCTCATAACCTACTTGCAAGCACACATCCCTTGGTATCTCCTGTACTATCGTAGAAGGTGCCAAGTGACAGCACTGCCTATTTACCAGAGGGATGTCTCATTGTTTCTATTAATAACATACTAAACAAGCTAGCACTGAACGTTTTTGAAAAGCCAAGAGCTCTGTTTGTTTGTGTCAGTTTATTATTTCAGAAACAGGAGTTGCTACACAGACAAACAATTTCATACACCTCAAAAGGAAGACAATAAGGTGCACAAGCAACAAAAAGAGAGGAGTAAAAAAAGCTCTTTTAGTTGCTAGTCATGTCATGGACCTGCTATTTGCTTACCTATGGTTGGCCATGTTTTGAAAGCTTTTGGATTCCATTTGGACACAACACTTACAGCTTTAAGGCCAGTTCTTTAAAAAGGATAAATGTCCTCAACTTCACCTGAAGCTACTAGGAACTCTGAATTCTCACCTTTACAGAATAATCAGTCCAAACCAAAAGTAAAAGGAAGAGTGCTCCCAAAAGCAGAAGCCACAAGTCAGAAAAAAATCTCAGCCCCAGTTTATTTCTTTATTCTGAAGCGGAGATCACATCTGCTCAGTTTTTCTAGGTTACTGAGGCTCCTGGCTGAGATATTCCCTACCAAGATACATAATAAACATGGACCATCACGATGGACCGTGCTGTTTTCCTCTCCTCCCGTGAGTCAGTGCTAGGGATGATGCAGGGGAGCTTTCAGCTCCCAGCACCGTGTGAGCAGCAGCTGGGAAACGGCAAAGGAACTCCATATTCACCATCTTAATGTGATCATATCAAAATGTGTTGAGTGATTTCTTCCACCCCTATCCCCAGCGTCATTTCTCAGTGTCCCAAGGAATCACAGATGGCAGACCAGAAAGTACAGTCTGGTCATGTAGCCCATCCTGTTGCGGCAAGGCAGCATTTTCCTTTACAGTAACCTCTTGATGGTATTTGCAGTCAAGTCCACTTTTAAATACCTTTACTTATTCCTCTGTGAAAGTGCAAAGCAAAATTAGTTCTGCTACTTACGTGCAGAAGTATTCCTGCTATATTTATTTATGACATGTCCTTGTAGTAGACATCAGAAAAATAAAGAGGAGGAAATAGGTTCTGAAAACTTTTGGGACAGTTTTATAGGATATTATTGCAATTAATTCTCATAAAATCCATCTGCCACACCAAGGGCTTGTGTTACCAGGAAACCATTTGTAAAGGGTTCAGAGGGAGAAAGAAATTATAATATCCCTTTCCTCTCTTTCTCACACTTCTCAACCTGCCTTTCACAAAAAAATAAAAAGAGTTATGTGAGCTTTTCCATGCAGCCAGCTTACCGTGGGTTTTATGTGAAGTATTGGGCAGATTTAGAGGAAATGCTAGATAGCATTAAACCAAAATGAGTTTTCTTCCATCCTATAGCTTGTCATAACAGACAAAAACCCTTTCTATTTCATGCTCTAAACCCCAATCATGGAAACGCAAAGCAACAATTTCTTGTAATTTGGAGGCAGAACAGAACGCATAGAGACCTCTCTCCCTAAGCCCGAGAAAACAGCTGATGGACAAGTATGTTAGCGTGAGTCTCAAGGAAATGGATGAGTGCAAAGAGAATGCATAAATACAGGATAAATCACAAATACTTATGATAATATATTGTATGCTTCTGCTTCTTAATTTGCATGTATTGCTTCTTTTACATTTCCACCTATTGTAGATCACAGTTGTTTGACACACTGGGAACTTATGCTTTCTTCGTAGTCAGTGGAGAGAATCAGACACAACGCGTGAGCGGGATCACCTTCCAGAGAGGCGTACCCTTACCTATCTATCACCAAGTGGACCGATTTAACTCAGGGTTATTAGACTTCTGCTACTAATACCACAACACTACTATCAGGCAAGATAAATTCCATCCTAAATCGTTTCACAAGTGTCGGGAAATATTTAACTGCAATTGTATACACCAACCTTAAAGGTCCTTTTTAAATCTTTGTCATCTGTACTGTTGGATGCCCACTGTTGGATGCAAGGCAGCTCCTCACTGCACCTAGCTGCAGTCTTTTTTTGTAAAAGCACCATTGATGTGGAGGTGAGAAAAAGCAGGACCCAACATGCATGGATTACTGTCATGAGGAAAATGGGTTAGCAAAGGGAAAAACATGTTGATAAAAAAGTCAGGTAATATGTGTCACACCCGAAATGTGCTGAGGTGTCAGAAATAAACAGTAAGGAAGTCATAATCAGACATGCAAATTAATTCTTATTTAGATATTAAAAAATATCTAGTAAAGGCAGAATTATGGAATTCTAGAATATTTAAATGAGGATTATTTACATTTCTAAGCATTAAGTCAAGACATTTCAGAAATATGAGAAACACTTCTTTCAGTCTATAATCTAAAAATATTTCTTATATTCCTTAAGGGTTTTCTCTTGTTGCTTATCTAAAAGTTCCTACCAGCAATGAAAAACTGACCTCATCACAGCAGAAACGTCATAGTGAGGCAAATGGAAACATTCTGAACGTAGATAATTTTACAAAATTCAGGTTTCTAAACATTTTCTTTAAAACTCAAATTAGCCAGAGCTTCTGAAATATCAATGACCTTACGTAGGCTCCTAAACTTACGTGCAAAAATCAGAACAATCAGATCGAATTACGGCAGAAAGAAATTACAGCAAGAAAATCAGAGCTACTTTATCACACCCCCTTCCAATTGAAACCTGGCCAGAAACAACAATACCAGTAACATTCCTAACTGGTCGATCCAGGCAGGTTTCCATCATCTGGGCAAAGTCAGTAACTTGGTGCTAAATTTATTAGCATGCAACTTTACATTAAACAGCACGAAGCAGAGAATGAAATCATTGTTCAGCAGCACCATGAATGCTCCAAAAACGGCAGAGCAAAATCAGGCGACTTGTTAGCAGTTTATATTGCAGGGATCAAACACCACCACCATTTTTGACAGCTTTAGGTGAAGGTTTACGACAACCCCCAGCCAGCAGAAAGTGGTTCACTTCCTGCTATTTTGCATCATCTGAAGTCCCTGTGAGAATTAAGTGGACATCAAGATAAACAAAGGATAGCCTGATTTGACCAAAAAGATCTGGGAAATGATTAAATACTGACCGAAATGTCAGCAAAGAATGTAGGTACTTGCCAGCATGACTAACAGGAAAGTTAGAGAGTAGGAAGACTACGTAGCAGATTTTTTTTCTGGGTTTGGGGTTTTTGTTATTTCTTTTATTACCTCTTCAAATCTAAAAAGAAGAACTTTTGTGTACGTTCCTTGCATTTCAGACCCCGTAGGGCCATTTTGGGATGTACCATTGCAGACAGTATGTCTGGCAGGAACACATCTGTGACCAGGTGCCCATTAAATCATTTCCTGAGCTGTTTTAGACCTCTTCTGAGGGCAGTTTGGTAGCATGCCAGTTCTGGTCTAAAATCTGCAAAGAACCACTGATTAATTGGGCTTTTGCTATTTCATTGCTATAAGGAACTGCACTCCTTTCACGTTCTTATGGGACTCCTTGTGTGGTTTCATTGGCAATTGCAGTGAATTTACCCCTATGTCCATATATTTTTTAAATTAAACTAAGTAACTAATGAACTGGAAAAAACCTGCTTCAGCTGTGAAACAATGCACTGACTCCTACTGACAATCGTATTTTGGATTCACTATCTCATCTGCGGTACCATCCAACACCTTTTTAAGCACAGGCGTCTCACAAATTCAGTGTTAAGTTTCACTAACATTTGTGATTTCTTCTTTACTTTTCAAGTAAGAACTTGCTATTTTTCTTCCACTGCACCTAAATCACGTTTTTAATATAGGCAGGTGGCTAAATAAGGAGATACTGAATACTCAGTAGGCGCCACTGCAGTAAAGCAACCAGACACACTCAGAAATATACTTTAGGTCTACACTACAACCCAAAGTGTGGGTAGTGACAGTACGGCCCATGCTGACATATCTGGGTAAGCTTTAAGTCTGCAGGCTGGAGAATCAAGACCGGAGAAAGGAGACCGCAGTACGACAGCCTTCCCTGAGGAGGAGCGGGCCTGCCCGCAGCTGGGGGTGCTAACCTGGCACAGCCATCCCAACAAGAGCGACATCGCTAGTGGGGGCACAGCTAGCTTTGCACAGGGATGCCTGAGATGCAGTCAGACCTTTATGGCTGCTGAATAAACTGACAATTTAGAAAACGTGTTACTTCATTGGCACGGACACGCAACTCTCCTTGGTGCTTTGGAAAATCTACCTTTCAAATCCCGTATTATCCGTCAAAAACTTGACATTTGCTTTTAGTTAAGAAACACGAATCAGATATACTCACTGGCCAGCAACTAGTGAGCAACCAAAGAAACAGCTTCGGGCATCTTGGAAAGGGAGACCCTAACTTCTAACCTCAAGGGAGATGGAAGCCAGAAAACTCAAAGCAATGTGAGCACCCAGCCTCCTGCCATCAAGGTATTTTTATGCATCAGCAAAAAGTGACTAAAAAGATGTGGTAAATGTCACTGCCACTCCAGAAGTGGCTCAACTGTGACTCCAAAAGGCCTCAGGAGGCAAAGGTACACATACGCAGAATGATCCAGTGATTGTAAAAAGAGACTCATGGTGGTTTTGCCACTCCTTAACCTTGAAAGTCACATCACAGAGGAGAAGACACTTCTGCTATCTGTTCAGAAACCAACATGCATCCACAAAACATCAATAAAAACGTACTGAATATTTCTAACTACTTTGACTAGCTTTCTATCTGACTGGCTTTGGTGAGCTTCTGTAGCTACAGAATGAGTCTAGTATCACATAAAAAGAAACCAGCCGCAGCATAACAAGAACAGCTTCCATTCACGTGAGTCAAGAGGTTCAGGGTTGGATCATATACTTCTGCTAGTTTTGTCAAGGCAAATCGTGCTCCAGCCGTTTACACTACTCAGGGACTGGTCATGATCAAAATTTAACAACAGGATGGAGGGGGTGGGGGTGGGGGGGAAATCAGCCTAAAAAGTTACCTTTATTAGCTTTAGAAAAGGGGGAGAAGCAGGGGGAGCAGTCCGTTCCTTTCCTAAGGCCTTCAGAAAGAGTGAAAATCATAGACAAAAAGACTAAAATGCCAGTGTCACAAGAAATAACAGAAGAGAGCTACCAGAAAAACAGATGCAAGAAAAAAACCTCAAACTTTTACATTGGTAAGAACTGTCTGTTTCTGGCAAGTGATGAATGTGACCAACTTGGTGTGTACAGAGTACGCTTAAAAGTAGCAATTCAAACAACGCTGAAGATATGCATACTGTACTTTAGATATATAGATAAATATATACAGCAAGATACACACATAAACAAAACACTGTATGTATTATTGTTGATAGTTCCTGATTTTCAAAGGCGTTTTCTATTTTCCTGCAGGGTCTCATCCAAACTCACTGCAATCAATGGAATCACTTCCATTGATTTCAAGGGTCTTTGGAAGAGACTCTGAGAAGCTACTGCAAAGCAGAAATATCAGCTATCTTCCTTGCCCAGTAATTTTCTTCTTTTTAAACTCATAATTCAGTTAATACCTTTTTTCACTCATGAATTTGATCTTATCAACACTGTTCTGTCCAGGCATGGGGACTACATTATCTCCCTTTATCAAACTGCATGAAAGGAAACTTTTCCACCCTTGGGCATTCTTTCCCTCTTGCAGATATGTCTGTGTTCCTTTATCTGGTCCTTTTTTGCATTCACTGTAAATCAAAAACTCTCCAGAGGAACTTCCTGGATTCTCAGTTATTGAATAAGGCTAATCAAGTTCCCAGAGAACAATCTTGCTTTTTATGTCTATCCGCATCCGCAGTCTCTTCATCAAAACAGTCCTATTCAAGATTCTTAAGGGCTCTTCAACAAAAATATTTTAGATCTTCAAAATAGAAGTTTCTAGTGTCAGGTTCACTAGTCTCTTAACTTTGCTTTAACTCACTTCTTATACACAACTACAGTAACACCACGCTACTATAAGATATTGTGCCGACTGCTTCAACACACAGCTCTTAGATCCAAACAAAGAGTTCAGTTCTCTTTGATTACATTAACTTTTTTAATCCAAAAGGTTTTTGGTGAAGCATATGTTCTGCATCATTAAAATCAGATATTCTGTCTTTGATCTTTAAGTTCTCTCCGTTGACTGTTTCTCCAAACTACAAACTATTTGAGCTTTTGAAGTTATCTCCTTGCTCTCTACAGAAAACGTGAACCTTCAGCCAGATTTGATAGGGTTACAAGATAATAACCATGTACCATTGTATTTACTTTTTACATATTAAGCTTCGCTTTGGGAAAAAAATCTGCAGCTTTGCCTGGAAAAGCTTAAATAAAATACCTATAAAACACAGAGCTAATTCTTTACATTATTATTAGTTACTTAAGTTTATAAGCAAATTGAGGAACATTTTGTTTCACTGAATGCTGTCTTTTACACTCAGTATTTATCAAAGTAACTTTTTTTTGTCTTCCCGCCGCCCACCCCCAAATTCAAGGAGGAGCCTGGACAGACAGAGATAGGAAGCCTGTGGATTTAAAGTAGTAGAAATGGCACATAGTGAATGTCAGCAGCCAGACTGTCACTCAAACAAGCTTTAACGCAGCATGGAGAGCCGAGCAACAATTGCAGAAGTTGAGGTGTGACATTACAGCAAGATTAATTAAAGAAGCAGGGCCAGCTGAAAATAGCCAAGACGGCTATTTGTCAGTGGACTACAAGAAGCATTAAGTGGCTTCCAAAAATGGCAGGACTACTGGTCCCATGATGCATCTCAGTGACTGTGGAAGGAAGGATCTAGCCCAGGCAGAAAGCCCACCGTGGACATGTGGGACACAAGGCATCCAAGTTCCCAATGCCATTAATAGGATGCTAAAAGCTTTGGCTGAAAATATTTGGTTCTCCAGTTTTACAAATAACAGTAACAGAAGCAAATATTCAACTAGATCTAAGAAATAGTAGTTAAGATGAGAGTAAAAGGAAAAATCCAAGTTGGAATTATTATTAACATCGATTGAAAAGGACCACATTTGTGGTTCCATGGAGGAGGACGGTCACCCAGTTGGTTTCTTGTTACATTTTAACATGATAACGGAGATAGAGGAGGTGAGATTTTACAAAATACGCAATCCACATATAGTGAACAAGTATGAATTCATAAAGTGGAATAAAACCAAAAAATGTTTTTAATGAAGTAAAATAATTCAACATTAAAGTTTATCAAATAGTATCTTACAAATGTGACATTTATCAAGAATAGAAGATCAAATAAAATGCATTCCCTAGTAAGTACTACTCTGTGTCTAAGAGTAACTATGTCTCTGTGTGTCTGTAAATAAAAAACTACACATTCTATTTTAATTTGGAAAGTTATTTTCATTTCAAGCATTCTCTGCATGGGGCAAATGACTGCTGAAGATGAAAACATTTCCCACACATGCTTCACATCATGTAACAAGAGAAAGATCACTCCCAAATTCAATCTCTCATTCATGCCTTCCCACCCCCCCTTTTATTTTCCTCCCTTTTTTTTTACCCCTTAAAAAAAAAAAAAGAAAGAAAAAAAACAAGAGGGAGATGTGTTTGGCAAATCAACAACAGAAATATTTCAGAAACTGTCCAAGCCATACAATCTCAAACTAATTCGGACTGAATCACATGAAAAGAAAAAGACATCTTGTGAAGAAAAGTCATTTCTACATGTCACCTTTTTCCAATTACTTCCCAGTAACAATTTAATGAGAGCTGTAAAATACAGTGCATATCTACCACTACATGATCATAGTACTCAACGCTTCTGAAACTCAGGTATCCAAATGTACAAGCTTTCGACAATGCCCGTTCGTCCAAATACTTTAGCATATGAAAATGTATTCAAATGAGTAGTTCCTCTGATGTTTATGGCTCTGATTCTAAAATTATATATGATGGTCCTAATCCGGCAGATGTTTAATAACTCAGACCCATTAAAACTGATGAAATTCTAAACTCAAATAATTTCAGTAGAGTCTAATTGCAGAAACATTTAGTACAATAAAAGAAAATTACATAAGTTTATCCATTTTTCTTGTCTATAATTATATTTCTATTATATACTTCCTAGATTAAGCTAAATCTATACTATCTAATAAACATAATTATATGAAATGTTCATATAATAGACTAAAGAAAGTAACAATTAAAAGCCCATAATTCAGTTACTCTACGTAACTCATCACTCTCAGAGAACGAAATATTGGATTAATTCATTTACCTCCAACCAATCACTGACAAGCACTCTTTGAGAGATGGATTGTATTTTCCTCCTTCAATTCTTTGTTTCTTTTGCTACCTACTTTAAAAAAAAAAAAAAAGTCTTGCCTAAAATTCCTGTCTTCTCATGGAACCTTGTTTGTTGGTCACATTAGAATTCTTTCATAGTTTACAAAGTGTTAGTAAATAATTAAAAATACTATTAATATGTCACTTCTTGCACTCTGTAGAAATTTATAAAAATGATGTAACACTTACTACAGTACCAACTAAATATTTACCTTACACCAATGATGTATATGCTAAACTTTATTACATTTTTGCTCCATTTCTCAGTAATACAGATGCTAACTGTTTTCTGCAATTTTAAAACAAATGCCTTTGAATGGTATTTCTTGTCTGTATACATTGTAATGTTGCTGGCTTCACCAAGAAAACCTATATGTATACTCTGTTCTGGTAGTGCTTTCTGTTGCCTAAACTAATCTTAAAACAGTAGGGAAAAATTATATTTAACTAGGCAATAATGATGCAGCCTTGTAGATACTGGAGAAAGTATCTACCAACAAGAAACCAGAAGAATGATCTTGGATGTTTCAGGGGCAGCCTGCCTACAGGTCAGAAGAATAAATTAAGTCTTGTCTTTGTAGAGTTTCCAGCACAACATCCTACTATTTTACACTTCGGAGGGGGAGTAACTTTTGTCCAATTAGAAAGTTTCCACAGTTCTGGAGAATGAATGCCATAAAATTAAAGGAAAACCAGAATCTAAGCCTGAGCCGGCAGCTATTGAAAGCTGGTGGAAGGCAATTCCATCGCCTTCAAAGCGCTCTGCACCACAGCCTGCGTGTACAGCGTTACTCATGAACTGCATACATTAGCTGATTGTTTGTTCTCAGCTTATTCTTAACCGTATTTTACAAAGCTAATGTTCATCTTCTAATAACAATCTAATTGCTTGGTGCCATGTTTACTAGTGGGAATGAACCACAAGGCATGTCACTGTAAGCTCTGGGGAGTATTCCAGTGATTGGGAGGTTAAAAACTCCCTATCTGTAGAAAGGGAAAACTCATTTCTTAACTCTCTGGTACAAATTATTTCCAGGTGCTGATAATTATCACTCATGGAGTTTGATATTCCGGACTCTACATCTAAATTTATACTTGACAAGTTAAACTTTTCATCATGTGCGGCAGTCTCCTAAAGGCTGAGGAGAAGGACAGGCTGCCGATGGTTGTAACCAATTCTACTTAAAATAGCAACACTTAATTACAAGCCTCGCTGTTTATTTCTTTTCAAAGTATTTCAAATATATCTTTCCCCCCAAAAAAAATAATATTGTATATTATTAAACAGATAAGTATTACTGCATCTGCTCATGAACAAGAATTGTGAAGACCAAATAATTATTTGGGAAGCCTTGGAAAGGACTCAGAAAAAAGAATAAAAGTACGTCAGAAGCTGATGTTTTCCATTATGCAGACTCCATGCAGTTATCTTACTGTACACACACACTACGTACATGCAGAAGACACCTAACTGCATGCGTTAACAGAGACAGGACACATAGAAAAGCAACAGATTCGAGCACTAGATACTTAAATGCATGTCTAAAGACATACATGCAAGCATTCACGCTTATATATTCGCATAGCTTTGTCACTAAGCAGACAAAAACTTCTTTTTAAAATTAAAAATAGGGTCTAGCAAGCACAGATTTAAAGGAATTTATGGAAGAAGTACCCTATAGCCAGGCTAGTATTTCTTAAGTTTACACTGTGAGTTACAACCTCCTATATGTCCATGTAACCTTTAGGAATCTGCTTTTTGCCCACCTGGCATGCTGTGGAACTGACCAGTCAATGAATTCTGAAGCAGCTCTGATGTAAGTTTATTTAAAAGGTGACCCAAGAGACTCTCTTAAAGTGAACATTTAACGAACGCCATAAACCCAAGCGCAGCCCATTGCAATATTAGAATGATACATAAAATCATCATACTGAGGTGTACCAGCCAGTCATTCTTATACTGGCTGCAAAATTACATCTCCTGAAACCCTAGAAAGGATTGACCTCCTGATCTGCTGGGGCAGGATTGCTTTAATGGGCATGCCTTAAGTAAGGCAGGTGTCCTTAGGCATTAAAGACTGCGTTACAGGAGGATGAAGGTGCAACATGAAACACCTGCAGACTCCAGGCTCTCACTACCTGCAGCAATACCAACGGTTAAATTAATAGTGGCAGGACTTGACACTGAGTCCACTTGATCTTAGGGTCTCACAGATTAAAGTATTAGTCCGCTGAACCATGTTACTAGACTTCACTTGAATCTATTAGATACTTCCCCGTCTTTGTTCAATAAGCATGGGAGGAAAAAACCAAAACAGTAGAAATCTTGGAAAAGTGACAAGCAAACATGCAGAAATTTCAAGACAGCCAAGTCAAAGGAAAATAACTACTGAACACTGATTGTCTGCAAATTACGCTACATTGGGTTGTGCTAGGCCAGATCTTCAGCTTGCCTAAATTAGCAGCCCTCCAAGGCCGTGGCAATTTTCATTCATGAAGATAAGAAAAAAATACTTTTATTTCTTTGATGCTTTCCATACCAGAGTGAAAAGTCTGTGAGAACTGCAAGAAAAGCATTCAGTTGCTATCTAGCTGGATAAACTAACGCACGGACAAATTAAACGATGCAGAATCACACGATGGTTTGAAGACAGAGCAAACCATAAAATTTATCACCTTTTTGGCTCTTCTGCTCCCATTGTCAGTCTTACTGACCAGTGTATCTGCCATCCGAAGAAGAAATGCCATTTGTTAAATGACAGTTTGGGTGTTAAGCATGTGCGCACTTTATATTTGCATTTTGATCTGCATTCACCCCACCCAATTCTAAGGATTTAACTGATACGGCCTTTCCAGGAGCTTTGGTCACTGGGGAACAAGAGGCAATGTCAGAGTTTGATGCAGACACCAGGCAGGTGATCCCTCTTCCCGAAAGCAGCATCCATCACCCGTTGTGGCGAGCTGGGGGTTGGACTCTTCTCGCAGATAACTAGTGACAGGACAAGGGGAAATGGCTGCAAGTTGCGCCAGGGAAGGTTCAGGTTGGAGATGAGGAGAAATTTCTTCTCTGAAAGGGTGGTCGGGCATTGGAACGGGTTGCCCAGGGAGGTGGTGGAGTCACCATCCCTGAGGGTGTTTAAGGAAAGGTTAGATGTGGTACTTAGGGACGTGGTTTAGTGGGTAACAGGTGGTGGGGGGATGGTTGGACTAGATGATCCTTGAGGTCACTTCCAACCTTAATGATTCTATTCTATTCTATTCTATTCTTTCACTGACTGCAAGGGGAGCCCAGATTAACCATGTCGGTTAAATGCCTAATATCAAATGGGGCAGTTCAGACCTATGTCTTTTGCTCTATCAGCTGCCAAAAGTGAACACAATGTTATGCAAAAAGACCAAAAAACAAAACAAAACAAAAAAAAGCATCTTTGCTTATACGCAAAACTACAGCATGAATTCAACAGGCCACAAATCCCAAACCAGAAGCCTGAGAGAATACATAAACAAAGACATAGAACATTGGGGTTGAACAGCTTGCAAAGTGCAAGAGAAATGTAAAAGAAATCAGAGATACCATTAGAAGCACATACAACACAAGAAATTTAAGCCAGAAATAGCCAGAAGCTTATTTCCTTCGTGATTCACAAAGCATATTGCAAAACGGTAGTGAGTTGGCACAAATTTGTCAATTTAAGCTCTAGTAGGAAATGTCTGATAGTAGGAGATCATCCTTAAGAGGGTAGAAGTAAAACGAACTAATATGAAAGGCAGGAGGTGAGAGACAGAAGAAAGAGCTGCTGTCGGTAATCGATACGGTCTCTTAATATTCTCTCAAAATTATCTTCTTCTCTCTTTTTCTCTCTCTCTCCCTCTCACTTACTACACCATCACGTACCCTCCGAGTCCCTTCTGAAACTGCATCCCGAGCACCATTCCCTGTCTGACCTTTGCGCCAGCACAACCAGCCCAGGGGAGGAACACCCCCACCGCTATGCCTGTTTGCAGGAAACAATGATATGCTGGAGTGACTCGCCGCTTCTTTCCCATTGGATAAAACATTAAATCTTAAATTGCAAAGGAGTTAAACAATGCCTGGTAGCACATGACATCACTGCATTTAATCATCTCCAACATTCTTGCAAGTTCACTCAGGACTTAAAAAGGAGAATTCACTTGACTTCTGATAATGGGATGTTTAAGATCTACTTGTATATGTATTTTTTTTAAAGGACCGCATTCCGGCACCATTTCTTAAGATATTCTTAACATAATTTAGCAAAAGCTCTGTAATCCAATACTTATGAAATGAGCTGTCAGGCATAAAGTATGCCAGAAGCTCTTAAGTCCACACACAGCAGGACACAAAACTAGTAGCAACTGTACTGAATTACAACCAATAGGCGAAGTCACAGGTCACCGAAGCCACACAGAGTCCTGCTATAGCCAACAATGAAACTTAATGTACTTTCCATGTCCAGAACCATCCGCTATAGAGCTTCTGTAAAACAGATTAATGATAATAGCGGCAGAAAGTAGAAAAGAAATGCAAGAAATGGAAGCCCAGCCAATATTCCATTTGTAATTTGTCACACTATCACACAATAAGACTTCAGCGTGAATGTGTTGCCAATTTACAATTCAAATAAGCTTCCTTGAATTTTTAAAAGAATGGACTGTACACATCAGTCAGTATGACACAAAAATGCCCTGTCAGGTTAATTTTAAATGCACGTTTTATTTGCTAATGTTAACTAACCACTATAATTATTTGTGATTTTAAAAAGAGGTCCCCGTTCTTAAATAAAATGCAACTCCTGATCCCTAACTAGAATGGGACTTCTGTAACCGAACAGTATTTCCTAATTTACAATATTTTGACTTTACAGTCGCTAGTTAAATGACGATTATTATTTTTTTTTGACCACGGAAAGTATTACCAGCAAAAGGAGCACATTTGGTTAGGGTTTATATAGCATCTATTAAAGGCAATGGAAACTTTTTTTCATTTACTTCAAAAGCCTATTGATCAGGTCAGCATTAGGAAAAAAGAAAGTATCTTTTTTTTGTAAAACACTGTGTACCTATAGTTGCTGAAATTCCTCCTGGCTGTGAAATTCAGCAGATGGACGATCAGGGGGATGCACTTGGCCCACTGCAAACTAGACACTGTTTCTGTTGGAAGGTGCAGTGCTTTGATGATGCAGAAAATAAAGACCATGCTATTTCTATGTTCTATTAAAAGGAAAGCCATTAAGATGGTAGTTAAGTGGTCAAGGCCTAAAATTAGACTGGCCACAAATGCCAGTGGCAGGAAATATTCTCACTATTTAAAATATTGCTTCGTAAAACAAAAGTTACACTGAGTTTCTGAAAAAAAAGCAGAAGGCCATAGAGCCAAAACATCATTTAAGTACCTAAATGCATACCTAGCTTTAACCACGAGAAGCCATGGCTCTAGCCACTGGCTTACAGTTAAGCATCTACCGCTCCATCAGCTCAGAGTTTATCTTTAGGATTCTGTCACTGGAAAGACTTTACGTCCTGAGTTGTGCTGAAATCAGGGCTGATAAGACCTAAAGCTGCAAGGGACAGTCTGTGGGGTACCGCAAAAATTCAAACTGAATTTGTATCACTATGAAACATCTCCTGAAACTCCAGCCATACTCCATTTAGATGAAAATAGCTTTAAAAGTTCCTGTTCTTTCCTTGCCATCTAAAGCTCTGACTTTCCTGTTTCTCCTATGCTCCACAGTTGGCCACTCCCCAGTCACCATCAATCGGGTGCTAGGGCTACACTCTACCTGCGTCACCAAAATGATCTATCTTCAAAATAATTAAAGGATTGCTGCTAGGGGTTCTCTGGGTGGAGGGAGGCAGAAGCAGAGAAGCAGATGAGGGGGAAGGTTTATTTTTTGCACAGATCATTTCAAGGATCCAATTCGCAACAAAGCCTCAAAAACCACTGGGTTGCCTCAGTAGCGGACGGGCAGGGATGTGGAGTAAGCGGTTGGGATGGGAGTGTCTTCAGGTGGCCTCAGTGTCATGGAAAACACCACAAGAGCAGGTGGATAGTTCCACTACAAGTTAAATAGTCAATACAACATGTAATTAGGTTCACTCATAGCATCTGCTAGGAAAACCAGAAGCAGTTTGTATCTTTTTAGAGCTACCACATGTACAGGGTATGAGAGTTAACTGCAAAATTCATACTACTTACCTGGGAACCTGCTGGGGTTTGTTACACGTATTTGGGGTGACATCCTAAATCAGACTGTCAAGCATATCCAAAGATCATAGCTCAAGGTTTTTACAGCTTTTTAAAGAAAGAAAATGGAAAGCAATTTGCAAATGAACTTTATTGCCAAAAGCTGGAGAAAAGTACTTTGTTTCTATTTGAAGGACAGGAAGAAAATAAATGACTATATGGAAAAAGGTATGCATACTATTTAGGGAAAGATGGTATTTTTCAGTGTCTTTAGAGGAAGCTTCTTAAAAAGGGACATAGCAAGGTACTGAAAACCAGGAGGATCAGCTAGCCGTATGACGAACATGTAGTACTTCATCAGCCTGTATAAACCGGAAGCCATTTTACTCTAAAGCCAATTTCCCATGACTTTGATATTCCTTTTGAAAGAAGCTTTTTTTTTTTTAACCTGCATTTGATCATTGATTTATATTTATGTACAGCTTACATTAGGAAAAACTTCTGAGTCTGTCATACGCAACCCTTGAATAGAAACAGAGGAGATTTACACACAGAAAAAAAGTTTTATTGAATCAAAGTGTAGATTATCTACACAATGAATATCCTATATATTTTCCAGGGCAGGATTAGTAACTAGGAACTCTGAAGTATTACTGCCAGTTCTGATACTGATTATATTCTGTGTACTTTGGCAGGTCACATAACCTTTCTATCTCTGACTGTAAAATGAGGATAGTACTTATCAGCTTCACAGGGATGTTGTGGAGGATTAGTTAATGCTAGAAAAAGGACATACAGTGCTTTACTAAGTAAAATCCATCAAAAACACATGCACAGTAAATGACACCAAGTAATTTGACCTGGAATTTAATTCAGTTATACTCTATGATAGTTGAAGTCTATTGGATAAACAAAAGTCAACTCAAATTTCAACCAAAACTGGAACTAAACATAAAATGAATTTTTAGTTGAGGTTCAAAAAGAAGCAGTTATTTTAAAGGGTTGTTCCTGTTATCTCTCTGTCTCTCTCTCTAATTTCTGTTTCTAACTTGTGGTTATAAGGAGCAGCTCTGATACCCTGTAGGAAAGCTTGTTCTTGCGGTTATTGCTGGCACATCCCGCAGGTTCAAGAGAGGTTTGGGTAGCTTAGCTAAGCCTCTCAACTTTGGGGTACTTGCAAACCGAGCCGAAGCCCGTGGCATTTGCTAATCGCTAATGGTAATGCTTTTATGCTCTCCAGTGCAGGAGTTTTGTACAGAAGAAAATCTTCACATTGTTTGTAAAAGTTATAGGCAGAATGAGTGCAGGAAAATGAGAATTGCAACTCCCTGAGGTGACATTCAAGTGGAGACTGAAAGAGGGTGGAGTTCTTAATCCTAAAATTAGGCTTGTAATAACTTCAGTGCATACCACCTGGAAGTCTATAGTTTTTCAAATGCACTAATGTAGCAGATGAAAAGCAGTGTTGTTATTATTTCAGGGCTATAGAATTCATCGCTATGCAGTGAAATAAGCAGGCCGGCTTACTTACTAGCCCTAATTCCGTTTTGTGCAATGCTTTTACTCAAAGGTTTCCTTGAGGCAGTGAGACAGTCAAGGGGAACTTGGCATTCAAACTCATAAATGACAGCCGCTTTGCCACCTGATCTGAAAAGCACTCCTTTCACAGATCTGAGTCAGAACTAAGGTTAGATTGGTGCTATTTCCGTAACTAAGGACAGTTCTGATTTTTCAAGCAATCTAATTTAATGCTATCCCTGCAGGGAAAACACATGTTCTTTTTTTTGCCTTTTTTTTTTTTTTATTAGGTAACTATTCCAACATGTATCAGGTTTTAGTAACACCTTCTCTAAATCACAATTTTAATTTTTTTAACTGTTTGTTACAAACGTGTCATAAACAAACTAGATCTAGATGCGTAGCCCATTTCACCAACAGTCTACAGAATTTTTGATCCTTTGAGATAAGGATTTGATTGACTTCCGCAGAGCTAGTACGTTACCTATCATCACTATACTCAGTAAAACAGTAGTGAATTTTCCTTGTTTTCCATCATAACTGATACACCAATATGAAAACAAAAATCATGACTTTTTTTCAGTTAGATACTCGGTTCCTCCAGCACCACACCCAAATTTTGCTTCTCATACAAGTCAATAGGACCTCACAGGTTCATCCACAGAAGATGACTATGCTATTCGTAGTTACCACTTGGCCGGCTTCAGGAATGTGTTTTTATGAGCTGTGTTTCCCAAATGATGGCACATTGAAAAGGTAGCCGTACCCGCTGAAAGGTGTAGTTATCGACTGAAAGACTAATTTGATCATCCAGTGCAAAAAAACAGAAGAAAAAAACCCTAAATCCACAGAGAAGACGAAAACTTATGTTGGCATATTTTTCAAACATGTCTCCAAAATAAATCTATTGCAACGTGCAGTATAAATGTGCCTTGTATTTATAACATATTTTCAAGTTATCTTTCCATTAAACACAAGCTTGTATATTTAATGTAGTCGATCACTCACTTTGCCGTTCCATTCTTCTTCCTCTCTTATCTCTTGGCAGATCACAATTTGGTCTTTCAGGATTCAGCCTCAATGTGCCATAACTGCTCGGTTCCTTCCTGCTAACGCCTCTTAATATTTTCCTCTCCCTTCCGACTTGGCAGTCTTCTTCACCTCTTTACCTTATTCTTGATCTCCCATTTCCCCCACCCTTCCTCAGTACACTTCTCTTCTGTTTCCTTTCTTATCAACTGTATCTGTTTACATGCTGGGTTTGAAATTCTCCCGAAGGCTGAATGAACTGTTTGCTCTGTTGCTCTGATTATGAAGTACAACAGACAACAATACTAATAAAGCGAAGATAGGGTAATTCAAATCTGTTGAAGAAAAACTAACAACAACAGAACACAATGGAATAATCATTCCCTTAATTCAGTGATTTCCCTGCAGCAGAAAAAGGCTTTCTGGATTACATACAGAATAACCTTGGCACAGCTTCATATAAGTGCTGGGGCCTACTAAGGAAATGTTTGATATAATGCCAACAATGGGCAATAAAACTGAAGTAAATCAGATACTAAATGAGCAGGACGCAACTTTCTTTTAAGGCTGCACAGCACCTAGCACACTCTCATCACTACCAGAATTTATTTTATTTTTAAGGTTTTCTAAAAAAAGTGTTATCCATACTCAAAATCAGATTCCTCTTCCCTTAAGATCTAGTTTGCCTGTTTCTGATCTCAAGTCACTGTTCAAAAATACAAAAGACGTCCTTCATTACCAGTGGTATAACAGAATACATTAATTATCGCTCTTACCTTATAATTCATTTTTTGCAACACCAAGACAATGTGTCTTTGTTTATAATCTTGGACATTCAATGATGGTTTCAATTAGAGTCTTTTGTTTATACACATATGGACTTCTGAGATTTATTTCCTCCAAACAATTGTAATATTGTGTACTGTATGCACAGTAATCTGAACTCAGAGGGCCAGATTCAGCTCTGCTGCAGGTGAGCGTAAATCTAATTTGTTCTGATTCTGACATCCACACTACCAGGCCAGAGGACAGAGTGGGCTTAACTCCATAAACTTAAAGCCCTGAAAATATCAGATCATTTAGGTTAGATTTCTGTATAAAGTGAGGGATTACATTTCACATAATGATCTCTGTAGTGTGTCCAATACCTTGTATTTGTCAGAATTCTTGCAGAGAGGCATTCAGTCTTGATCTCAAGTATCAAAAAATGGACACCCGCCTTCCCATTCCAGCAGTACTTTTTTCAATGGGCACCAGTCATCACTACTGAAACGTATCCCTCCCTTCTCATCTGAATGCATTTCATTTTAACTTTCAACACGACTGGCCTTTTTCTTTGCTTTCAGAACAAGCAGAGGAGAGTGGTAGCTATTAGTACCCAGTATTTTCTTCTTGTGAAGATACTTTAATGCTATTAATCCAACTTCCAGTTTCCTTGTTGTTAAGGTAAGCAGATAATGCCCTAAATTTCTGTTCCTCTCTGTAAGACATTTGCATCATTGAATAATTCTGTAGCTCTTTCCTGCTTGTCCCTTCATTTTTATTTATTTTTTAATTTATTTATTAGAAATGTTAGTAATTCTCTAGCTAACAAAACATGATGCAGTGGAGCAGTGCCAGGTCCGGATTTGGATTTCAAGCTATTTGTGATCAAACATATGAAGCCATAACGTAGAGAAGGCTAATTGCATTTCAGTTTATTTCCATTACAGTCATTTTGTCCTCTAAATGGGCTGCAGAGAAAGCTGGATTCTTTTGACACTGTTAAGTAAGACAAGTGGAAACAGTTTTTAGAGAAAGGCTGAGACCACAGAGCACAAACGACAATGGATCTTTGTGTTACAAAGGTGTTGTTGAATGTTTTACTCCCCATAGACTGTTCATGGAGCTGAGCCCATGGATCAAGCAGAGAGCATGGTCCTAAACACTATCAGAGGAAGACAGCAAGATAAATGCCATTTTCCTTTTTTATTGGTCATGCTGGGCATGGCCTATTATCTTTAAATGGACTGAGCGGTTACTGTAGAGAAAAGAACAAGGATACTATCTCTACCCAGGCTTGTGTTAGTCTCCAGGGCAAAGACTGTGAGACACTGCTGATAAACAAAGCAACTGCAAAAGGTAATGTCGCTCCTCTGTAGACAAGACAGAAAAGGCAAATATTTAAAAAGTGCTAGTTCATAAATTATGATCATCCCCACCCCCATCAAAAATCCATGAACAAGGAAATTTTTCAGACAAGTAAACTCTGCCCCACGAACACATGTTCAAGATTTTTTTTCAGACTTAGCCTAAATTAAGGTCAGTGACCTTAATCCCTTCCATTGTGATTGCCTTGCACACCAGGAATGCAATAGGATAGAACAGGCTAATGAATGAAAAAGTCATTCAGCTGCAACTCATATTCATTCATCTCATCCCGTCCCACCCCATCCTGAAAAATCTACCTACTTACTTATGATCATCTATTCGAAATCTATTCCATAACATATTTGTTTCTCTCTTGTATTTCCCCTTTTTAGGGCTTTGCTTCAATTCAGCGCAATTGGTCTAGTTTATCAGCTAATTTAAATCAATGCGATTCAATTAACCTCTGTGGGGCTGCATCAGCCACCAGCCCCCAGCCCCTCACTGCTAGCAGTGGCCCTCTTCTCCCTGCCACCCCGTCTTCTGTTGGGAAGTCAGCTGGTAGGACTCTGCATTTTGCCATCTGTACTGAGGTACTGCTTAGCTGTTTTCAGCTCTTCCTCCTAATATCTCAATTCTTTCAATTCAATCTTTTATCTTAATTTATAGTGTTTACAATTCATTCAGATACCTATCACTGTCCTCTTTTGCTTTGCAAGGGCAATGTCACACACACCCCATCTTATCTACTCAAAAAATGTGTGCCAAAGAATACTTTCTCATTAATCATTATGACGACCTTAATTTTTCTTCTCTAAGTATGTCCCACCTACTTCTCCTCTAACACAAAAAACTGCAAATGGGTTTTTTTGAGAAGGAAAATCCTTTTCCTTCTGAAGACCTGAACTGAACACCTTTGCACTGATCACATATTTTCTTGTGTTACAAAGAGTCTTTAATTAGAATGAAACCTCTTCTGAGAAGGCACAGCGCCTTATTATGTATTGTAACATAAGTTTCTAAACTTAACTGCACCTTCTGGATGCCACCGCAATTCCGACTGCCCTTTCACAGCAACAGTCAAAGACGACAGCTCGTATTTTGTGATTGTGCAGAAAAATCCATCTTGCCAATGCAGAAAGGTGACTGCCTTTCTGTCACCTCCAGCCAATGATGGGTCAGGCAGGAAGGCAGGAGACTTGGACTTTCCTCTGGTCCAGTGAATGAGGAACTAGGATCTGCCTTTGTGTAGTTTAACCAGCATTCTCTTTCTGATTACCTCTTACCTTCCACTGGACCTTTACAAACTGAGGAAGACCAGAATTGTCCAAAGTTTGTAATCAGCCAACACTAATTCACAGTAATTAAAACCTCCCAGGAAAACTGACCAGTGAGAGGACTATGTTCATTGGGGCTGGTTTCTACGTGAGAGGGCCAGAAGAGCTCTGTACGGCTGCAGGTGTCCTCAGCTGCAGAGGTTTGGATTCTTGCTTTTGCTGACCCTGTGACTCCCACGATCCAAGTGAATGTTCGAGCACTTCAGTTATCCAGAAAGCTATTTCTCCCATTCAATGAATGAACCTGAAGGTTTTTTTCATGATGATTTTGTTTTGAGACAGCCATAGCTGTGTTGTGACTTTGAAAGCCCTCTGAAAAGATAATTGTATCATTTGAGTGAGAAAATGAGAGTGAGGAGGATCCTTTTATGCTTATTCTTCATCCAGCATTAAGAGAAATTTAGGACATCTCCTTTCAGATTTTCTGTTGCATATTTTTGAGTTGTTAGGATTTGGCTAAGTTTCTACTAGATGTCTGCATCACAGAGGGAGTGCTAGCAGCCCTCCTCAGGGAGACCTGAGATGTAGGGTATCTGGTACGTTGTTCTCCCTGGCCGCGTTTCCCAGATTTCATAGCTACTCCCTCCGCTTTACAGCAGCACACTGCTAGCGATGTACTGACCCATGGCAAATGTAATCACAAGAGTTTTACAGTATTTGAGCCCAAGGATTACTTACAAACTTTGCATCAGCACATGCTTCAGTAAACCAATTCGAAAAACACTACTTAAGGAATGTCTGTACTCTCGCATGGACACTCTGGCTTACACGCTTAACATAAAATACAGTTCTGCAAGTAAGCAACCATGAAGTCTTCGGGAACAAATAAATACTTTTTTTTGTGTTGTGTTGACAATGGGAGCAGCTCGCTGCACTCAGCTGCCAAATGAGCAACCCAGAAGTACTGATTCATTTCCCAAGACAGCTTATCTTATTAGCAACAAAATGGTGAACCTGGAAGAAAACGTGGTTCAAAAGTTACAGGCCTCTCTCTAGTCTGGAAAACTAAGTCAGAAATTAGTTTAGAAGTTGTAATGATGTTTACATTTACGAGTCTGATCCTTTAAGTTACCTTTGAAAGTTCGTTACTTGATTGTTCATCTCCACTTTTATTAGAGATCTCATCGTTTGCTGCTGATGCAAAATTCTCTCTGTCAAATTACTGACAAGTGGCACTGAACTACAAAAGTGCTATGTTAATACAGATTATGCTGATTAATAAGATTATTAAAAATTGTTTCAATGGTGCTCCAATTTATAACTCAAATGACAAGGAACATACACAAAAAGGCAGAACGTAAGTTTTGCTCCTTCCCACAGACCTGAAATATTCAAATGGCAACGCTCAGGATTCCTACGTGTTTTACTTTTTTAATTAATGGACATTTTTCAAGAGTATCTCTATCCCAGTTTTGAGCAATTTATGATTTAAACGTTATCAAGGCTTTATTATATAAGATGGCAGCAGATTCTGAAAAGATGCAATGCAATCACTTTTCAGCCCATCACTCAGTTCCTTTGGAGTTTATCAGTGTCATAGGTTTGGATACACAAAATAAACTATATCGGGGGGCGGGGGGGGAAGATTGTAGAAATGAGCCATTACAGGGAAAGGGTTTCAAGAGGCAAGAAAACTGTACTGTCCACACAGGCTTTTCCACACAGCCTCAAATCAAAGTGATCTCAGAAGAGACCAACTTTGCAGGAGCAAAGTCCTCCTAACTTCAGTAGGTCTCCAGGACATATAAGAGAAGAAGCTTTTTGATAAAAATACCTGTCTTTTCCAATACTTTTCTGTTATCTCCCATGTCCAAGACCTGTAACAGCTTTCCATGAGGAAGGGTGCTGTTACTAGCCTTTTTTCTGGGGCTGTGCTGTAAAATAACGCAAAGGAGATTTGGAGGCTGAGACTAACTAACAATTTTAATGACCAAAGGTTGTTGTGTGGATATTGCCTGACCCCGCAGGACTCCATTCTGTGTTAACCATCCCTACTGAAATGTCACAGCACAAAGATTTTGGAGATGGCTACAGTGAAGAGGACATTTCTAGAGCAGGGAAGTGTTGCCTTGATCCAATGGGAAAATACATGGCATGTGTAGAGGGGATCACCCGGTACAAGGTTTTCTAGCAGAACAGATGAATCTATCAGAATAACATGTTAAAATGTGTGATAAAAATCATTTACAGATAACCTGAAAGAACAAAAACAAATTATTCATCAAGAAACTTGCCACATCCTCAGTTTTCCGTTATACATTGAGCTTTCATAACTAGTTTCACAGGGTTTGTCACAGTTAAAGCATTTTTGCCTACATTTATTTCTTAGCTCTGTGGGTTTATTTTATTACCCTGAGAGTCAGTGAAAACTGAGTTTCTCATATTATGCATATTGTGGAAGAAGAAAGTCTGCAAGACCATCCAGGCTCAAGCCGCCTAAAGCTCCCAGTTCCATATAAATTTGAGGTCATTAATTCTGGGTAATAACATAACATTGCTACGCAAATATTGTTTCCCTGCTCTGATAAGCACTATCATTTCAAGAAAGCCTCATTCAGAGCATTTTCCTGTTTGGTTTTTCACAGAAATTAATGCATTACAGTCAGTAGCATGGGCGGTGGGAATTAAAAAAAAAAAAATAAATTCATTTTTTAAAGAGCAAGTGTGAAAAGTGCATGCTAATAAGGGCATTTATCATCAAAAGCACTGTAGCTCCTAGAGGTTATCCAAGCAGACCCTGGAGAGTTCAAAGAAACAGAGAGATTATTAATATTATGACACTTTCAGCTAAAATGACTGAAATGATTACTTAGGGATTGAGGAGAAAGCCATTTGAATAGATACTGCTGTACGTCGTTTACAACAACTGCTAAAACTACAATTCTGCAGAGACGCTATAGTATAAGGCAAACATCTTCAAGGGTAGACGTTTTGTAGCTTCATTCAAAGAGCATGTACTTCTGCCTCTTAATTTATTTACTCTTTGTTAGAGCTGTACCACTAACCCATCAGATAAACAAGCCGGTCAGTTGGCTTCGCCCCACCACGCAGCGTCAGTTTTAGCAGGTGTGCCTGAAGGACTCTTCCTTTCTGCTCTTTGAATCATTTTGTAGACACTAATGAGCATCCCTCTTCAGCTTTAATTATTGGTCCCTGACAAGTCAACATAATAGGAATCAGCTTAACCAAGCATACTCCCCAGTGACATGTTCAATTACTCAGGTTGTACTTCTCTGCAAGAGGTCCGAGGGGTTGCTAATTTAACATTGTCAAAAAAATAAACAGAGGTATTGGTTACAGTTTATCTTTTGACCCTTATGTCACCAAATCTAGCAAGATACCTCCTCCTGGAAGGGAGCAGGAGATTAAATACTTAACAATTACTATTCTGGTTTTACTTTTAAAATAAAATTAATACCTGCAAAGTGACGTAAGTCAAGGAACGTTTTATAAAGCGTAAAAGAGATGATGACATTTTGATAACAAGTGTTTGTTGCTGTATCATTGTACTCATAAAGCCACTTGTTTTTCAGTTTTATAAACTACAATTAAGTGGTAGTGTTTATTCATTGACATTTACTGTGAAAATAAGGTACTAGTAGCAGTTAATTTCTATTTTTGGCAAACACAGACAGATATTTTCCATGACCAGAAACACCAATGTAAGAAATGTGACTAGGAAGCCTTTATTTCACAAACTTGTTAATAAGAAAGTAAGCAGTATTGGG